>ML808767.1:280811-293267 GCA_009831015.1 Picea engelmannii
CTCTTAATGACCATACTAGTTGGTGATGAAATCCAACATCGCGTGATCAAGTCGAGAAGGGGATAGGATATGAGCGGGTGGAAAAGTTACGATGGTGACCTGCATAACGAACTTACGCCTTGGTGCAAGATTCCACACAATAATAATGGATTTAGCCTCCAAGGATCCCGAGTGAGTTTGACCACCGTCTTTTCCATGTACAATGAAGACTTCCCTTCACTGTCACCTTGTGTAAAGACCCTAAAGATTATGGCTACTAAAGACACCAAATCACAGTTAGACCCTGGGTGGGTACAATCGACAGTCCAGTCTAAACGTATGGGCAGGATAACAAGTCCAAAATCGTTTGAGAGAACTGAGGACAAGTGGACCGGTAGAAATCCAGAGGACCCCGAACGGATTTGGAATTCATGAAGCACCGAGATCAAATGAAGAAGTTGGACCTCAAGAAGAACCCCCAATATACGATCTTACTACTACGAACGGTTAAACTGCGGAGGGGTAATCTCTATGGATCTCTTGAACGCGACCTTGTGCGTAACCTCTATGTGAGAGGGGGATCCTAGATAATCTTATACAAAAATTGGATTTTCTCTCCCTATCACAAGATTCTAATGTTTGTTTTGAATTCTTTGGAAAGTTGTACTCACAGCCTAATCCAAAGCGCTAATCCTAGTCTAATTTTGGTGGAAGAATCTAAAAAGAAAAAGTTTCTAGATTGATTTTAATTAGCGTTGATTTTTTGTGGTTGTTATTTACTCAGAGGTGAATGAGAGTGAAACTGATGATATTATGACTCGATTCCCAAAAATGCATAAGAAAAATGATAAACAATCATTTCTTTCAATGAACTTCTACTTATGGGAAGGAGAAGAGATTTTCCTTTTCACTATCAAACACACAAAATGCAGAGATTTCATGGAATTTATCTCAACAAGAATATAATTAAATGCTAAACTATTTAGAAAATGATTCTAATATCCAAAATCCAATCATGAAATTATATCTCTTTGTTTAAATATGAACTTTAATTAATTTGATTCAAAGATTCTTATGCCAATTATATTTCACTATTTGTAATTTTAGACAATTGGAAGTAAATATCATATAAACAAAGAGCACATTCTCACAGTGATCAACAAGAAGCAAAACAAATCCAATCTTTTCAAAAAGAAAGCCAAAACTCAAACAAGAAAAATTGCTTGGAAAGATAAATCAAAGATCAAATGGAACAATACACAGATCTCCGAACTTCCTTGCGACAACTTTCAAGCAATCAGATGAACGAGAAAGTATAAAACCAACTCAATATCTCAAAGAGGAAGAGTGATTCCAAAACAAGGAAATATCTTAAAAACTAAACAAAGATTAAAAAACTCTTATAAAGGAAATGGTTGCAAGTTTTATAGAAGACACAACATGATAACACAATTCCTAAGCAAGAGGAAAGACCAAAAAATCACACCCAGTAGAGGTATCCCACAATTTTTCAACAAGAAGGAAAAATCAACGCTCTAGTTATATCAACACCAGAGTGCTACAACGCTCCCTAGAGCATTGTAAGGGAGCACCGATTTGAAATCAACACTCTGGATATAAGGAAAGAGGGGCGTTGTTTTATGAGAATGAAAAAGTATCAAACGAGAAAAAAAAAAACTCAGGAAGGCTTGATCATCAGCTTGTGTAAGATGATTTCCAGACTAACAACACATGTAAAAAAGAGGAAAAACACAGTGAGTAGGATTTGAAGATGGGCAAAGACTAAGACAAGACCAAGGAAGGAAACCAAAATTGAAAGCTTCGATCCCCAGTGGAGTCGCCAATTTCTGTTGTAGGAAAATTCCCCTGCGGACAGGTGAATGTCCTCTTGGATCTTAGACCCCTATGACCAAGACAAAAGAATGCTAATTTTGAACACTGACATTCCTTTAAATGTAGCTAAACTAGTCAAATGAAAAAGGAAGAAAGTATGAGTACCCTTTTTATGAAGTTTGTCCTCACTCGATCCGGGTTGAAATTGATCTTCAAGTCCTTCAACGAGCTTTGCAATCCAATAGACAACGAAGACAAAACATACTTCCTATTCTACCAAGATTAGTTTAAAATTAGATTCATCAAAAGAGACAAGCCCATGAAAATGTACACAAACTTGAAGGAAACAAGCCAAGCACATATATACTAATGAGAACAAAACAAGGTGCTTACAAATGTATATGCAGATGTAGCAGCCTCACCAAGTCCTTTTTGTCCAATCCCTTGCTCGAAAGATCCACAATCAAAATGACAATACTTTTCACTGATTATTCTCCCCCTTTCACCATGAGAATGATTCCTTATATAGGCTTTGAGAGGCTCAACCACCTTATATATTCTTGGGATAAGTTGAGGATATGACTCCATCAATTGTGGGATTCCCCTTAGACCCAACCTTGAACTTAGATTCGAGCTAACCTGACTCGGATACTTCCTAGCTGTCCTTAGAGATAAGGGGGATTTGTCTTCAAGATTTGCCCAACAGATCAATGCTCCCTCAAAGTGGGCCACAGAGAATTGCAACGCTCCCTACTAGGAGGGCAAGGATTGCTAGCTCTCCTTGCAAGTGGGCTGGGAGCGTTGATCTCCAAAAATACTTTTAGGATGGTAATTCCTCATGGTAAAATCTTGTAAAATTTGCCAAAAGATATATTTTCATCTTCTAACGAGTCTTAGAGGATGTTCCAAGTGTACTTATGATGTCATCCACGATGCGACACATGCGAGACGACAGTATGATTTTTTTGACACTTGCGACGAAAGTGCGACACTTGCGATAATGACAATGAGACATCATCGAAGTGAGTAATTTTGATCGTGAAAAAATGTCGTTTAGGCCCTTAAAATGGCCCCAGAAGTTTAGGTATCAAAAAGCTGCTAAAAATAGTAAATTGCCAATGAACTATTTTGAGCCATTTGGAATAGGTGGGTGGCCATCGAGATCCTCTTGGATCAATCCTCCCTCCTTAGGAAGCAATGGTCTCCATTGGGTTGAGTTCCGGGGGAGAGGGGAAAGAGTTTGCTTAATTTGAATTTTGGTGAGCTTCTTTCCTTGTTGTAGAAGTTGTGTTGGTTATCTTGTTGAAGGATATCACGAACCTGTTGTTGTCGGGGTTGAATATGTTCAACCAACCTATTGTATCTTGGCGTTACTATGCAGTGTTGTATCTGTTCAACGAATCTCTTCTGCAATCCACTTCTGTTGAAAATAAAGGTATTGGGCCAAGGTTGCAGTGTCCTTCTGTTCACCTTTTGAACATATTGTGAAGAGGTTGAATTTTTTAGTATGAGAGAGTACCTTGCAACACTGTTTTTGTGGGACAATAGTCGGAACTACCTCTGGTATCCTGTAGATATGACCCCCATGAGTAACAATGACACTACGAGGTTGAGACTCATAAATGATATGGTGCTTCCACATATATGGCTGGCCCAAAAGAACATCATAGAAATCCAGCGGGGCAACATCACATAATACCTCATCCTTGAAGGGATGGATGTCGTATGGAAATTGACACTGCTGGCTAACAAAAAGATCTCGTCCCTAGCGAAGACACCTGATATTGTAATGCTGCGGGTGTGGAGTTGTCAAAAATCCCAACTGTTTGACAACCTTTGTTGAGATAAGGTTCCTTTGTCTTTCGCTATCAATAATAAAATGCATCGAGGTCCCCTTCACCCACATATGTGAATGAAAAAGGTGCTCCCCCTCTTCAGGATCTATTTTTTCTTCTGGTTGAATTGTTGCGGTCGCGACAGTAGTAGTGGGGTCTGCGTCTATGATCTATCTTCTCCCATTATTTTCAGAATTAGATTTCGAATCAGGGTTCGACTCCTTTTCTTTGATCTTGGCCACCAATGATTGTTTCGAGAGACATTCATCAGTGTTTTGCCAAGGGATTTTGTGGAAATTGCACCACTTTCCAGTGTCCTTCTTCGTCTTTCCGTTACCCTTCTTTTCCTGTGGCTTGGACCGGTTTTTCGGAGGTTGGTTGTTAGGGCCGTCTTTACCATACTTTGGTTGATGCAGATTTGCATACCCGAACTCCCGTTTGTTCTGGTGCCTACATTTTTGGTTGATTTTGACAACATATTGATACGCAACTCCCATTGATGATATGTTGAGAAAATCCATTTTGGTTTGGATGTACCTATGTAGAGCCCCATGGTATTTGTGAATTAGATGCCTCTCAGAGTCTTTGATACCCATCTTGGTGCGCAAGGTATGGAAATTATTTGTGAACTCCAACACTGTTTGGCCCCTCTCTTGCCGCAGTGTGTTCGATGTCATGTATTGGTCTTCATAGTTACCAAAAAGGTAATATTGTTCCTTTTTGGCCCTCGGTTATAGAAGGAAGTGAAGAACAAGGAAGAAAACAGAAAAAGTGAACTTCGCGGAAGGCACAATAACTAATACTGGGTCGAAGTGAGCAAAAGAGTAGAAAAGATGGAGCGAAGCCCGAGAAAGCAAGTCGTTGGAAAAGGAGATTGAGAATGACAATTCAACAAGGAAGAAGGATTGTGGACAACTCAGTAAGTAGAGAATCCACCATTGGATGCTTTGGAGCACCGCGGGAGAAGAAAGGAAAGACAGGTTGGCGAAGCCCTGAAAACACGGGTCAAGTTGACCAAGGGTTTTGGTATCTAGGGTTTTGGACACTTAGGTTTCAGCCTAAGGCTGTCAATGAGCTATTGTAATGTATAAATAGAGGTTAAGAGGACCTGGGATGGGTTGGTATCAGTATAGGTTGTCATTGTTGATGTGAGTGATTATTGTATTATGAGAGAGAAGTGCTAAGTGGGGAAGCCTTCTGGTATTGTAAGATCTTTAGCTGGGTGCGAAGATCAACCCTGCAGTTGGGTGCGCAGGGAAGGGAGAGAATCATAAGAGAAGAAAGGAGATCTGCTAGCTAAGAGCGTAGACAAGAACTGTATGCTTTACCACAATATAATATAGCACAATTATGTGGACGTAGCCCTAGAGAGAGGGTGAACCACATATATTTTGTGTTGTGTATGATTGGTATTTTGTATTTGTCATTCATATATTGTTATTGCATTGCTAAGGTAGATTTGATAGATGCATGGAGTAGATCAAGCTGATAAGTGATATATGAATGTTGTGTTTTTCATGTGTTAGATCCACTTGATATTCCCCTTGGTTGTAGACATCTCTGTCCTGCAACCCCTTCATAACTGCTTCGGGTGAGACTGCATTTGCTTCGCAGGTGTTGTCGAAAGGGCCAATAGTTAGGGCTTGTTGGTGCGCTCTAGGAGATGAACCCTGGGTCTGCCCCTGTGCCAACAAATGGTTCCATTGCCGGGACTGGAATATTTTTAAGGGGATGTCAAGGTGGTTTCCATCGAAGACAAAGATTCAAAAGTGGATAGAAGATTAAGAGAAGAACTTCGATGAAGCCCAGAACAAGAACCCTAATCTTAACTCAGAGGACTGGTTGGAGAAGCATATTTTTACTGATATACATGAGATATTCTTTGGAGGAATCCATCAAGAGCTATACGAGTGGCTAGCTAGATTAGCTGATACCCAGTTCGAGATCCGATCTAGACTTCCTGTGGTTTGCACGTTGGAGTTGATCAAGAAGGTCAAGAAAGATGATAACGTCGTATCACGAGTAGCAGATCACTGGTTCCATAGTACCATTGGAGGGTACATTACAGAGTTTGTTGTTGACAACGTAGAGTCATACAACCAAGTTGAGAGATATTTCTTTAAGGGACCTAGAGGAAAATTTTTACAATTCTTGAAGCTGAGACTCAAGATGTTGTTGCATGAGAAGAACATCTTGAAGATACAATAGATTGGTTGGATCCGGAAAGGCTAATGTTCAAAAATTCCCACAGTGACAACGATACAGAAGCTAGACATATGCGTAGTGGGAGAGTGTTCTAAGAAGTCCACCTTGCAAACCTGTTTAAGAAGAACTACTGGGAGGAGGGTTTCTACAGTGGAGAAGAAGCATATCTGACGAATGAAGAAAATTCAGAACCCGCCAGGACAGAGGAAGGACAAGGTGAAGAGCTCCGTCGAGGAGGATCCTTCCTGTTGATTCAGTGTTAAGCAACCAGAGTAACCCAAGTCACTAGAGCGTCCAGAGCACTGTTCATAGTAGCCCACCACATATTCAGTGAGGAACCCTAGGAAGATCTATGGCAGATGAGATGAGACTTCCTATCTTTAGGGGAGATGGATCTGAAGATCCTGACCAACACTGGTTCCTCTGTGATGCTGCATGGAACATTAAAAATGTCACAGATGAAGCTGTCAAAAGAACCCAGTTCAGTACAACTCTCAGAGATTGCGCACTGAGTTGGTACATGAAACTTATCCAAGGACTTGCACAACCTAAGCTGTTGAATCATATCAAGAACGCACTGATTGCAGAGTTCAAGAAACCTAAGTTGGAGTCACAATGTATCACAGAGCTGAAAGAGATTAAGCAGAAGGTGGCCAAACTTGTGTGGGAATTCGATCAGAGATTCAAAACCTTGACATGCCGATTAACTTTTCAGATCCCAGATGAACAAAACAAAGAATGGTTCATTGCTGCCCTCTTACCACACATCAGAGTTCCGCTGATGCAACAGAATATTGCTTCACAGGCTGAGGCGTTGGATATTGCCATGAAGCTTGAATCAACCCCTATGGGAGAATCCAACTTAGGTATGAGTCAGATCCTGAGTCAACTAACTAGTTTGTCTCTGCAGGTCGAAGATATGAAGAAAGACAAGGGAAAATATAAACGAGAAGACATCTGGTGTGTCAGATGCCGATCATAAGGCCATGACAAGGAACATTGCCCTCTATTCAATAAATACTTGGCTTTTGGAGCCCCGAGCCCTTTGAAGCAAGTCACCTTACCCTGGTGCAAGGTATGCAGAAACATACATCGTACTGGTGAGTGTTACTACATGCAAAAGTATGTTCAGACACCTACAAATTTGTACTGTACATTCTATAAGTCTGTGGGGCATGATGATAGGGATTGTAGGGCTTATGATCTCATGCATGAAAGGTCAAGAGACATATATAAGATCCAAGGCGAAGTACAACAAGAAGGAAACACTACGCAGTACAACTCTCCTGGGAGAGGAAACTTCAATCCTCGCAGTGGATTCAGAGGAAGAGGACAAAGAGGAGGAATTGGTTGAGGCTGGGGACAGATCATCTATTATAACTGTGCACAACCAGGACACCTTGCAAGGGATTGTCAGAACCCTTGTACCACTTGCAGCTACCGTAGCTCGTTTGACCATGTTATAGAAGATTGTCCTATTCTTCTAGCTAAGCTTCAGGAAAGACGAGGACCTTAGCAGAACCTCCAAGTGCAACTGATCTATGTTGAACCTCGTGGAGGATACCCTAGAGTCACTGTTATAACTAGAGGAGGCACTATTACAGGAGAAGAAAGACTGATCCAAGGGGAGGTTACAGAATATTCGGGAATCAGAAAAGCTGCAGAGAATACCCAAGCCTTCGATGCAAAGAAAGAAAGACAAAGATTTGAGGAAGCAAGAAAATAATTTAGAGGAGACCAAGTTTCTTCATCAAAGACAAGACCAGAAGTAAGAGAGTATGGAATGCCTCATGCATTTGATCAGTCTGCTTCGCCAAGGGAAGGAAAAGAGGTAAGCAAGCTCATGGAATTTTTACATACTTGTATTAAATTGATTTAGGATAAAAGCGTTGTACAAGAATTACAAAAATTAATCAGACAATACGAGCAAGGAAAGATAGACCCCTTACTGAATAGGGTAGTACACCAAATTGGTAAGAAGAGAAGGACAAATAAGGAATTACATATGAATGCTCAAATAGGAGAGTATGAGATAGACTATGTGGTCCTCGACCTAGGGTCGAAGGTTAATGTCATGACGAAGCAAACTTGGACACTGATGGGAAAACCGAAGTTGATCTATTCCCCTATCAGGCTTAGGATGGCTAATCAGCAAGCTGTCATCCCATTTGGACGATTAGAGCATGTCCCTGTGGACATCGACAGAGTAAGAACATTTGCAGATTTCGAGGTAATTGAAATAGTTGATGACAGTTGCCCTTACCCCACGCTGTTAGGAATTGATTGGGCCTTCAATAACTCTACTGTTGTTGACTTAAATAAGAGACGTATGAATTTTGAAGGTGATGGCCTTAGGGTCATTGCACCTTTAGATCCCGATGAAGGTCAACGATACACATAGCCCATCAGAGAAGAAGACTACGCATATACACTAGAAAACATCTACAAGCTAACCGCCAGACAACGGGATTACATTAACCCTACATCCGATGGGAATCTAAGATGGCGAAGTGACAATGCATGCTCATCAGACTCAGAAGAAGCACTGGCGAATCGGCGGAATAAGATGTATGAAGTATCTACAAGGCGATGTTCTAGATTAACCAGAGAAGTTCACTGGATCGACAAAATAGTAAGTAACCTACCCACCTTTGATCGTCTGAACCCATTAGAAGCCTTTCTATCAGACTTTGAAGCAAGTGTACCAACACAACAGAGGTTGTTGGCAATGAATGAGGCCTTGAAAGCCACACCAATGAGATGGTGGGGGAAACACAAAAGTAATATCACAGACTGGACACAATGTTGTACTCTAATGACAACGTGATTCTCAGCACAAGTAGAAAGTTGCGAAGTTCGCTACATAGGTCGAAGTTGCCCAAAGGACCATGTGCGAAGCTGCGAAGAGGCCTGGAGTGGCATTTCGCAAGAACAATGGGTACACAAATTCATCAACATGCTGGACACACTACCTATCAACTGGTACCTCCAAGCAGAGCTGCGCCTCATCACTAAATATTGGGAAGGTATGACTCAAAATTTTATAACTACATTCTTATTTGAAAAACAATTCCCTTCAGTAGACCAAGCATTACATATTGTGAGACAGAAAGTATTCGAGGAGGTATCCAGCCCTCCCTTAGAACAGGAAGAGGATGAATGGACTGTGCCTCTACAGAAACTGCAAGGTTGCTACAACATTAATACAGATGAAGACGATGATCCCAGGAAAGTAAACATCGTCGAAACATAAGGCCAGAGAGATGTGGAAGGGCCAGGAGTTGAGTTACCATTTATTGGACAGCCGATCAAGATCAAGAAAGTCAATATTGGAATAGAGGAGACACCGAAGCTTGCCAATGTCAGAGATTATTGGGATGCTTCCACCATTGACAAGATTACTGAGTTACTGCACGAGTATCGGGACTCGTTTCCAACCAAGTTCACTGATATGAAGGGCATTATAGGGCCTATGGGAGAGATGAGGATCCCCTTAAAGCCAGATGCTAGACCAGTGAAACAGAGACCTTACATACTAAATCCTAAATACAAGGAGAAAGTGAAGATTGATCTTGATAGAATGCTGGAACCAGGGATTATAAAACCTGTGGAAGAATCAGAGTGGATTAGCCCCATGGTGGTGCAAGACAAGAAGACAGCTGAGATCAGGATCTGCGTAGATATCAGGAAGATGAATGATGCTTGTTTACATGACCCCTTCCCTGCACCATTCACTGACGAAGTGTTAGATAACGTGGGAGGCCAGGAAATATATTCTTTTACAGATGGATTTTCAAGATACCATCATATTCAGATTGCCAAGGAAGATTGCCACAAGACCACATTTGCAACAAAATGGGGGTCCTATCAATATACAGTGATGCCATTCGGATTGAAGAATGCCCCAACCATCTTTTCCAGGGTGGTGGTTGAAGCATTCAAAGAATTCTTTCATAAATTTCTAGAAGCATATTTCGATGACTGGACTATGTTTAGTTTGTTGAAAAATCACATTGAATGTCTAAGGCTAATGTTGGATAAATGCAGGCAGTGTCAAATTGCTTTGAATCTAAAGAAGTGCATTTTCTTTTCCCCATTTGAATCTAAGCAAGGATTACTGGTAGATCCGTCCAAGATCGCCATTATAGTTGATCTACCCCCTCCTACAACAATTAAACAGTTGCGCACAACGTTGGGACACGCATGATACTACATGAAGTTCATTAAGGGATATGCTCAGATCACAATGCCCATGGAGAAGCTGTTGAAGAAGGATGCCACCAGATCTTCGACACACTGAAAGAATGTCGTTGGACTGAAGAATACCACCAGAGCTTCAACACACTGAAAGAGAAAATGGTCACTGCGCCCATTTTGTTTTTTCTAGATTGGACCAAGGACTTTCATGTACATGTCGATGCATCTTCCATCGCTTTAGGAGTTGTATTAGCACAGCCAGGAACATGAGACATTGACCACCCGTTAGCCTTTGCTAGCAGGAAGCTATCCACAACTGATATTAATTATACCACTACTGAAAGAGAGGGATTAGCCATGGTGTATGCATTGAAGAAATTTCACCACTATTTGTTGGGAGGACACTTTAAAATGTTTATTGATCACTCCGCGCTGAAGTACCTAGTCAACAAGCCAGTGTTGGGGGGACAAATATGCATATGGCTTCTGCTATTTCAAGAATATGATTTCGAGATCATAGTAAAACTAGGGAGAATGAACAAAGGCCCCGACATTTTTTCAAGGTTGGAACATGGTGAAGAACCAACCAGTTTAGAGGATGCACTATTGGATGCATAGCTACTAGCCATTAAAAAGATTGATGACCACTTTGCAGAAATAGTACGGTTCCTGTCAACAGGAATGGCTCGCAGTGAGTATACAATTCCACAGATAAAACAACTAGTAGTGTGCGCTGTAAATTTCTCACTTATAGCTGGACATCTATACAAGATGGGACTGGATGAGATATTGTGAAGATGTGTTATGGAGGCAGAACGCCCGTTGATCCTCGCAGAAGCTCACAAAGGCATCATAGGAGGACATTATGCAAGGAAAGCAACTGAACAGAAAGTCCTTCGAGCTGGCCTTTGGTGGCCTACCTTACACATAGATGTTAAAGACTATTCCAGAGCCTGCGATGTATGCCAAAGGGTTGGGAAACCATCCAGAAGAGATGAAATGCCATTAGCACCACAAATGACCCTACAAGCATTTGGGAAATGGGACATTGACTTTGTTGGACTTATAAATCCACCGGGAAAGCGTACAAGAGCAAGGCACATCATCACTGTGATAGAGTACTTGACCAGATGGGCCAAAGCTCGAGCAGTCAAGGACTGTAGTGCAACTACAATTGCACGCTTCATATCTGATGACATCATAACCAGGTTTGGATGCCCAAAGATCCTCATGAGTGATCAAGGTACACATTTGATCAATAAGACAGTTGAAGCCTTGACTGAAGAATTCGCAGTCCAGTATCAGAAGAGCACACCATACCATCCACAAGCAAACGGGACAGTTGAAGCATTCAACAAGATTTTGGAAACAACACTAACCAAGATATGCTGCGTGAACATGGATGATTGGGATTTGAGAGTACCAACAGTATTATGGGCCTATAGAACCACTTGCAAGAAGATGACATTGCAGACCCCTTTTAAGTTGGTCTATGGTCTCGAACCTGTTGTTCAAATGGAGTATTTGACACCAAGTCTGAGAATTGTTGCCTTTATAGGTATGGATGATGCTGGAGCTGTTCAAGAAAGGCTTGCGTAGTTGGTCGAACTTGAGGAAGATAGATTCATTGCATGATTCCATCAGCAAGTACAGAAGGAAAGAGAGAAGGCCTATCATGACATACACATCAAGAAGAAGGCATTCAGACAAGGAGATCTAGTGCTGGTTTATGATAGCAAGTTCATCAAGCATCATGGGAAGTTTAGAACGCATTGGCTAGGGCCATACGAGGTCACTTATGTTACAGAGGGGGGAGATGCACAATTGAAGACGTTGAATGGAGAATGGAAGGAAGGATTAGTGAATGGGAGTCGGCTGAAGTTGTACTATGACAACCAACTGCCTTGCAACTCTCAGTAAAATCAAACATATGAAGGGTCTAGGTACTAGGTGTAGTTGAAACTGGGTGCTAGACACAGAAAAGACAGTCTGCATGTAACACACACACTATGAAAATCAAAATTCTTCAACCTCCTTCATCTTTTCTCCGATGAACAAAATTCCCCAAACCCCTACAGGACCTGATACAGACCCTGCTATCCCTTAACCGCACTCATATGATCGGCGGCTATGACCACGGGCCTTATCAGGGAGGTGCTCGTCGGCTTTCGCGATTCGGGAAATCGCGATGCATGTATTCCCCTTTCTCTCTTATCTTTCGAAGGGCCGAAATATGAAATGGATCTAACCGCTTAACACGATTAACAACGACCCAGGTTAAGTTCGGGAACTCTACCCTTCGAGATTTCGCATACCGAAACTTCGGGGGATGTGATGACAGGAGGTTTCACATCTGGGTTTTTCCGGGAGCCGAAACTTTGAAAACGCCAATTCTAAACATGCTTCA
>ML808768.1:0-13869 GCA_009831015.1 Picea engelmannii
TTCCGGCACCGCACTGGTAGTTGAATCTTTTCGAGTAGCACTCTACTGGATGAAAGCAACCGATCAATGCCCATACATATACTGTTCTTACAATATACGTTGTCTTGTATCATATTGCCCGATTATTGTTGGTTGGATTCTGCGGTCGTCCCTTCTACAATGGCATCCTATTGATGTAAATGCCAGACTGGCACATCCCATCATCGAATGTGATGGTTGATGGAGCTAATGCATGCCATAATTAACCAAGATGCCATGCCATGCCATGGACCAATGGATTCCATTAATGCATATGATTGGAAATTTGAACTCCATAAGAGGTTGGCTTGAAATTTGAAGTTGTTAAGAAGCCAGCTTGAAATTTGAAGTTGGTAAGAAGGCTGGATTTATTTCAAATTGATGGTTCAATGGTGTTTTCATTTTTCAACGTTTGGTTTCTCATCTAAGTTGCACTGTTTGGTTTACTTATCAATAGTTAAATTAGATTAGTTCAGTTGTTATGTTTTTAAATAAAAGAAAATCGATTTTAATATCTCCTTGCCTGTGACAGTTAGTGAGACTGGAAGTGTAACGCTAATAAGGATTCATTTGATAAATAAATATTAAATCACCATATATTTTAGGTTAAAGATGAATCTAGTGTAATTACAGATACATGATTGGTTGGTATACAAACTGTCTTGTTGATTGCATATGTATTCATGATCGGGCCACTTGAATTTTTAACGAAAAGGTTAATTGCAAGTTTGGAGCACTCTGGGAAGTGTTGTAGATTAGGCTAGGTGAATTATCTTAGAGGATTTAGTAGTTCATATGAAAAATTGTAATGGAAAAGTTCAAATATTTACTCCAATTATTAGTCCCTGCATAAGGAGTAGAGGACTTCATATTAGTTTGTTCTTTGACTAAAAATATTTGCATAATCTTTATTGTTGGAACTAGAGAAATAAAAACATTAATTTGTATATAATAAAAAATACCATATATGTCATGATCTGACATATTGGAGGTCTTATTGTCAGCTTCTTTATTCCCAATGTTTTATATGTTAGCATATCCAAAGTGTTTGATCATCTACGGTCTTTCTGAATTTTTACTAAGTTTTGAGCATCCAGAATCATTTTTTTTTTTTTGCATAGTCTCTATTGTTCGAACTATTGTTACAATTTATTTTCACTGTTTTTATTATTTTATATTATTATAAAATAATATAATAATTATTTTCCGTACTTAAGAGACCTGCCACACTGCATTCTTTCTTAAATGTTTACACAGGGTGAGGCCCTTCGACGGTCCTGACATACTTAAATGTTTACCTAGCATGCCTCACAACCTTAAATGTTTACTTAACAGGCCTGTTACAATACATTTTTCTCCAATTTTTTTTATGCAATGTTCTCTGCAATGAATATGGACAATATTGTTCTTCAACGACATTACTGGTTTACTAGTTGATGTTTGTTCGTTGCTTGTTCACTGGTTCCTTTGTTTCCTGTTGTTGTTGCTCTTGTTTGCCTGTTGGTCTTGTTGCAGGTTGCACGCTTGGGATTCTGCAACCGTGATTGGAACTGCTCTTCTGTCATTCCCTATTGACGGGTGGGTTTCAGTGCCATGTTTAGCTTCCTATTCATTGTTTGTTGTTTGTTATTTCTAGTTTGCAAGTGAAAAAATTCAATACTGGAGAGGCCTGAGTCAAAATCCTCTTGCAGAACATATTTTTATGTGAGGAAAAAATACGATTCCATTTTCTTATATGTCACTGTGGCTGCGATGGAGGTGGGTTCTGTGTTGAACATTGGTGTTCAGGAATGAGACGAAGACAACATTAGAGTCATGCTTCTCTGGTCGTAGTAGTCACATACAAAGATGGGTTGCAAGAGGATTTTGATCGCTCCTAGTATTGAAAATTCTTACTTGCAAACTGGAAAAAAAACAAATAAACAAACAAAAACAAATAGGGATGCAACTATGGCACTGAAACTTACCTGTGAATGGGGAACAACAGAAGCACGGTTCCAATTGCGGATGCAAAATACCAACCGTGAAAACTGCAACTTTCTTGAATGTTTACATAGTGGGAGGCCTTTGGACGGTCCTCACATGCTTAAATGTTTACCTGAGAGGCCTCATAGCCTGTAATGTTTTCTTAACAGGTGTGTTACAATACATTTTCCTCTGATTTTTTGATACAATCTTGTGTGTAGTGAATTTGGCCAATATTGTTCTTCACTGACATTCCTGGTTGACTGGTTGATGCTTGCTCGTTGGTTCGTTGGATGTTGCTTATTGTTGTTTGATTCAACTTTGCAGAGTTGAGGTCTTGCAGCTGCAGTTGGACCTTTTGGTGCTTGTTCACTAGTTTGTTGTTTGTTGTTTGCTCTTGTTTGCTTCAACTTTGCAAGTTTGAGGCCCTTCATCTGCAGTTGGGCCTGTTGTTGCAATTTGCAGGCCAGGGGTTGTGCTTCTATCCTTCCCCATTCACATGTGGGTCTCAATGTTGCGGTTTCATTCCTGCATTACTTAACAAGCCTGTTACAATACATTTTCGTTCGATTTTATTTTTTTTGACAATGTTGTCTGCAGTGAACATGGACAATATTGTTCTTTAACGACATTACTGGTTCACTGGTTGATGTTTGCTCATTGCTTGTTAACTAGTTTCTTGTTTGCTTGTTGTTGTTGTTGCACTTTGCATGCTTGGGATTATGCAACCGCGATTGGAACCGCGCTTTTGTCGATCCCCATTGACAGGTGGGTTTCGTTGCTATGTTTACGTTCGCATTCGTTGTTTTTTGTTTGCTATTTCCAGTTTGCAAGTGAAAACATTTAAATACTAGAGATGCCCGAGTCAAAATCCTCTTGCAAAACATCTTTGTATGTGAGGAGAAAATTCGATTTCGTTTTTTATATGTCACTAGGTGTGATGGAGGTGGGTTCTGAGTAGTCACATACGAAGATGTTCTGCAAGAGGATTTTGATCCCTCCCAGTATTGAAAATTCTTACTTGCAAACTGGAAAAAAAAAAAAAAAACAATGAATAAGGATGCAACCATGGCAGTGAAACTTACCCGTGAATGGGGAGCAACAGAAGCGCGGTTCCAATTGCGGATGCAGAATGCCAACCGTGCAAACTACAACTTTCTTAAATGTTTACAAAGTGGGAGGCCTTTGCACGGTCCTCACAGCCTTAAATGTTTACTTGGAAAGCCTTACATCTTGAAATGTTTTCTTAACATGTGTGTTACAATATATTCCTCTGATTTTTTTATACAATATTGTCTGCAGTGAATTTGGACAATATTGTTCTTCACCGACATTCCTAGTTGATTGGTTGATGCTTGCTCGTTGGTTAGCTGGACGCTGCTTATAGTTGTTTGATTCAACTTTGCAGAGTTGAGGTCCTGCAGTTGCAGTTGGGTCTCTTCATACTTGTTCACTGGATTATTGTTCGCTGCTTGCTCTTGTTTGATTCAACTTTGCAGGGTTGGGGTCCTGCATCCGCAGTTGGACATGTTGTTGCAGTTTGTAGGCCAGGGGTTGCGCTTATGTCCTTTCCCATTCACCGATGAGTCTCAGTGTCATGGTTGCATTAATGTTCGTTGGTTGTTGTTTATGATTTCCAGTTTGCAAGTAAGAATTCTCAATACTGTGAATGCCAAAGCCAAAATCCTCTTCCAGAACATTTTTCGTATGTGACTACTACGACTAGAGAAATAGGAGTGTGACATTGTCTTGGTGTTGTTCTTGAGTTTGTTGTTCGCCAGAGATCCCACCTTTGTCGCAGCCATAGTGACATGGAAAAGGTTGACAAATCTATGGCAAGTGCATTGAGAAGAATACACAAATAACATGAAAGAAGTCATATTGATACCACACAAACTATACTTGCACTTGGAAATACATTGCTTACTCCTCAACAAATCTTTGCTTAATAAGCAGTCGATGTTGCACTTTCCCTGCCCCTGGATTGTGGTTCAAGGAAATGTCTCTTCACAAACACATCTCCACTTGAGAAATGCAAATTGGAACATGGTTTTACAGTTGGTCCACCAAAAATACTATTAAGATAAAATAATATGAAAAATGTTGCAATAGATATAAACAACATCTATTTTGACTTGAACCAGAGTTTGTTGAGCTCCAACTATATTTCATAGCTGAGAATGTTTTTCCCATAGTTAATGTGTTTCTATGGCTTCATAATTATGAGACTAAGTGTTGTTGTGTGAGGGATAAAGTTCTTATCTCCCTTTCTTTTTGTTCTTCTATACTTACCCGTTTTTTCCTTTTATTCTTCCCCTCTATTATGCATTTTTTGTTCTTTACTTAGTCGTGTTTCTGTGCTCGCAAGTTCCTGTGGTGGCGAACTGAAAAATCCTCATCTCCATCTATATCTTCACATCACGAGTCTGATCGACCATCGTTCGTTTGCATACTTAGCCAATTTTATGAACGTGGGTTCACCGATAGGTGCTATCGAATTATGGTGCCTCGTGTTCGGGGTATACATATTGCACCCAAAACTTCGGTTATCTACAATTCGAACCTGGACTCCTCAAACTCGCAAGCATGAATCTACCTACGATGACTCCATCTGACCAACCCGCCTTTCCATACTTAGTCGAGTCTTCAAAGTTTCACGAGTTCACGAACTCTCAGGTTCACAAAAGTTTAAAAGAATTTTTCGCTCCCCTCCATCCCTGCAACCTTCTGCCCTTCCAAATGCACATTAATTATGCTTTTACTAGTGACAACAAACCAGAAAGGTTCAAAAATATTGACATTAATAAATGCAAAGCTCGAGGACATCTCCCATTAAAACACATTAATGAGCGAATATTATGGGATCTGATAATTTTTTTGCGTCCATCTTGAATTGGAAAAAATTGCTGGTTATTTTAGTTTTTTAAAGGCATAATCATAGTAAGAGTGAAATATTGTACTACCCCACTATCATCCACAAAGGTCTTGATGTCATGTCCCTCTTTAATACTGTGCATATATTACAGGTTGTCATATTTGAGAATATGCTTGCATATGGAAATGTTAACTCATATGTTATTAGTGACTATTCAACACACATATTCGAAAAGATTGGCATTAATAGGAGAAACGATCGAGGACATTTTCCATTAAAATGAGTTAAACCAAGACTTACGGAAGATTATAGTATCATCCTCCAACGTTCATTTTAAATACTTATTCCCATTTCCCTCTATCATTGAAAACTTGGGCTTTAAGGTGCCTTCTTTGTAATGTTCCTGGTCATCCACATGTGAGACAACTTAGAGATGCCATTCAGGCCCAATTGAAATATGAGGGAATGGTTTTATGTGATGTCAGCTTTGAGCGAAAAAAAATTATGTTAGCCAACATAAACTCAAACACAAAAAATTCAAGTATCTTATGATTAGTATTCTCCATGTATTCGATCCTTTCGTTGGTTGAAAGGCCTGCCTGAAGATTTGTATGTTGAACTTCTTTGTTTTGTTACTGGAAATTGGAAGGGACTTTCAAGTCACCTGTAAAATGCTCCTTTATTGAAGTATATAAATTCTTCCAACAACACAAATTGGCAAGTGTATCAAATCCTGCAGACCACACAAGAATTTATCTTTCGTCGGAGGAGCCGCACATATAGTGGCTTGCAAAATGGTCTGGAATATTCAGAAATGACGCCAAATGTTACTCCATGCGTGAATATACTCAGAAGGAAATTATAAATTTGGATCCTCGCGAATGTGAGAAATTGCATGGGTGGTTGAATCAACATCCTAAAATTACAGAAGTTTCTATTTCAAAGTTTGTTGAGCAACTTCTGGGTATGGTAATAGACTTGACAGAAAGTTAAATTCTTTGTCAAATTTTGTTCATTGACCTCTGGATGTAGTAACAGACTCCACATACAATCAACTTTCTATTGGTACTGCACATTTTTTCACTATTCCTATGCATATGATTGCATCTGGATCGAAGAGCTTGTCGCTCTTTGCAAGAATATTCTCCTGGTAGTTGAAGGTGGGTATATAACCATGGAACGAGGCTCTCAAAAGTTTTTGATGCCTGTATCGACATGTAACTGGGAAAAGTTAATGGGAAGGAATTCTTGACTATGGACTTTGCAACCCTTTCTGAAGATTACTTTATACTACCACCTTCTGGAAGAAGTTTGATGTATTCAGGTAATGATTTGGTTTTTGAAGATCACCTATTACTACCACCTTCATGTAATCATTTTGTTTCATTCTTTAGATGAGACCTTGATGTAGTAGGATATTCCAGAGTTGTTTCCACTTAATATGAATCTTCTTGTTGTTTCCTGTGCTTTGAATAAGGAGAATGCATTTCTTTTATTGCAGTAGATCTAATATTTGAAAAAAATGGAAGTTGCTTGATGCTTGAAGTATTTCCTTGTCTGGTTCAAATAAATCACCATGGCATTGCCGCAAGCGCCTCTCGATTTATTCATCAGGATCACAGGTTGAAAAGCAGAGAGTGCTTCCATCACCAACTTGCATTTGTATATGTGTTTTTATTGCTACTTTCTTTCTTTGTCCTGGCGGTGGATCCTTCTATCCCAACCAACATGATGGAAATAAACTAGCTCTAGGGAATTTGATCACTTTCGGGGATCCGAGTTCACTATATATTAATTTTGGTTAACTTAAAAAGGTTTATGTGTGCAACCTAATGTTAGACATAGAAAATACAGTTTCTTATTTTTTTAAATATAAAACAATGTATTTTTTTAACACATGGTTGTTCGAAAAGTTTCAAGCGTTGTTTGGGATTCACGTCCTTCAAGGATGTTAATTAATTACACAGTTAATATTGCTTGTGCCAATGCAATCAACCCATCGTCGACTATGGAAATTTCATTAACGTTGCAATGTTAGATAATAGATGTCTGACATGTACCTAATGTCGAGTTCATCATCGCATAGGACACCCAACTTCCAAAGATTTTTGGACTCACAAAAATATTGTAATTGTCATGACAAAGCAACACTAAAGTCGATGCTCTTTGCAGGTCTGAAAATCTCGTAGTCTAAGTGCTTTGACAATGACAAGCCTGCTTGTTCACTGCATTACATAGCTGAGACTAAATGCTCGTTTCTTCCTTTGTTTTCCCTTCTCTATACTTACCCATTTTCCCCTTGTCTTCTTCCCCTCTATTATCCCTTTGTGGTTCTATATTTAGTCACATTTCTATGATCATGGCTTCCCTGGTTGGCGGATTGGCAGATGCTCATCTCCATCTATATCTTCACATCATGAGCCCGACCAACCGCGGTCCCTTTCAATACTTAGTCAATTATCTGACCATCGGGTCCCAGGTTAGTGTTATTGAACACTTATGCCCCATGTTCCGTCATATACATCTTGCAACCAAAAACTTCCGTGATCTGCAATTTATGTTTTTACTAGTGATAACTCACCAGGGGTTTGAAAAGATTGGCATTAATAAACAAACAATAGATGTTGTTCTGTGAGATACTTACTTCTTTTTCCCTTTTCTTGTTCCCGTCTATTATCCCTTTCTGGTTATATACTTAATCCCCTTTATATGATCGTGAGTTCCTAGGTTGGCAGACTGACATATCTTAATATTCATCTATATCCTCACATCACGAGTCTGACCGACCGTCGATCCTTTCCATACTTAGCCAATTTTATGGCCACAATTTCTGGGGTTGGTGTTATCGAACTCTGATGCCACTTGTTCTATGATATACATCTTGCACTCAAAACTTGTGTGATCTACAATTCCACCCAGGACTCCTCGAACTCACAAGCTTCACTCTAACCGAGTTAAAAAAACATTTCAAAGCATCTATTGCTGCCTTCCATCCCCACTACCTTCGTTCTCTTCCCAATGCACATTAATTATGGTTTTACTAGTGAAAACTCAACACACTGGTACGAAACAATTGGCATTAACAAGAAAAAAACCTCGAGGACATCTCCCATTACCACACATTAAACCACCATTTACGGTACTCCAAACGACTGTCGTTCCTTTCCATACTTAGCCAAATTTTTCCACTTGTTATGTGATATACATCTTGCACCCAAAAATTATGTGATCTACAATTCCACCCTAGGCTCCTTCAACTCGCAAGCTTCACTTTACCCAGGTTCACAAAATGTTTCAAAGCATTTAAGGCTCCCTTCCATCCCCGCCACATTCGTGCCCTTCCCAATGCACATTAATTATTTTGGCCTCTAGATTGCACTTCCATTGTTCTGTGACCTACAAAGAGCACCCGGACCTCCGCGATATACAAATTGACTTCCAGACTCCCACATCATCCCTTCTTCCATGTTACACATTATGCATTCAAAATTTCTGAGCGATACAATTTGACCATCGGGGCCTCACGTCTTCTAGAGAAAGCTTGTCACCCTATTTTGGATCCTCAGGTTGGCTGGTTCACGAAATCTCCAATTCCTAGTCACTGTTTCCTGTGGCGGCCACCTTCGTACTTCTTTCCAGATATGAAACAACAAAGGGTTAATGCTAAGAGTTCATCATGCAACAACCGTATATGCATGAAGACCAATCCTCTGAAGATGACAACTCAAACTCTTTTGCTTGAGGGCTACCTTCAATGTCATAAATAAGATCTCCGTGAACAATGATGCAACCCACACCCCATCTACATCTACCAAAATGTATGAAATCATCAATATGTTGATCAACCATGTCCGAAGGGTCCTCCACAAGATCATTTGTTTCACTCATGTTGATCATTTCTTAATCTTCATGTGTAGAGTAAGTTGAGGTAGGACGACTTCACCTTCATTAAGCGAGATAATGGACACCAATGTCTCATCTGGGTCTTCATCATTGAGATCTTCTTGACAAATTTCTTCATGTATCTATTCTTCCAGCACTTCTCATGCATTGGGTGGATGATACTCTTCTTCAGTTTTCCATTCCTCACTTATTGTCTCATCATCCACCGAAAAACCTTCAATGTAAAGAGCATATTTGAGATCTTGGAAAGTATCTTGCAAATTCTGAGTAGCTGGTCGACTATGCCAGAGAAATTCTTCAATGAGCTTTGTAGAAGATGGGATACTTTTCGGATCACATGACTGTGAAATCCACCTTCTTTGACTTTATTCCAGAGAAGATACAAAAATATTCATCAACACATCTTCATGCAACACATTTAAACTTGAAGCATACTTCATATAATTCACGACATGGGTGATTGCTAGAGTTGGATCACCATTAAATTTAAAGAAACTTTCCCTCCACTCCATAGAGAAATGATTTGGATATCCAGGGATATTATGAGAATCAATATAAAGGTACACCTTATGGAATTTCCACGGTAACTCCTGTGACGCCATGGTTCCATTACTTAGTGTAATACCTCAATGGAGTTTCCAGATGGACTTTATGAAAATCTCATAAAAAGTGGAAAAGGGAACTTCCCTCGAATGGAGTATCCAGGAAACCTTACGGGAAAAGGATTTGGGATCAAAGCTTGCCAAAGTGTCGTTAGGGCATGAAAGAGGATTCACAATACTCCCCGACAATGGTGCCAAAATGCTATCGCACAAATTGTAGGTTGGGAAAATCCTGACCCAATCCACAATATGGCGAGAACTATGGGAGAGTCTACCCACTCTCCCCTTAGATAAACCATCCCCTCTCTTTAATGAATGAAAAATACTACACAAGGGGGGAATCACGGGTGAACCTAGGGTGATTACAACGAGATAGTGAGGAAATGAGAAGAACACCCCTATGGTCAAAGGTAGGATAGGATTTTAGGATATTAAAAGAGGTCTTGGAAGGTGGGATATGATTGCCAATGTTGTATCCCTACAAAACAATGTTAGAACACCAAAATAAGATAATATGTTGCAATATAAGCCTCAAAACCTAAGGGGAATCAACAAGATAAGCTTGTTGTCCCATAACTACAACATATATCATATTTATATCAGCAATAAGAAATTTATAACAACTGCACAATTAACCATCAAAAGCATAAAAAATTTATTGGACAATGAACCACTAAACAGGTAAGCAATTATCCAACATAGAAGATCAACCTTTGACGAAAATTTAGGGCCACAAAGAGATGTTTTCAAAAGTTTATAAAAGAAGCCTTATGGATGTAGAAAATGTTTGCTACAACAACAAATTCCAAACCCAAAAATCCACAATTAAATCGTCAAGATGATAAACAATGAGCAGTTGAACAAAAGTATAATTTTAAAAGCAATGTTGGTGGTTGGAAAGTGAGTAATGAGTGAAAGAATGATTTTTTCTGCATCCCTAATGGTTGTAGCATTAAATTTATGACAACAAAAATAATACTTTGTCTAAATGAGACGCCCTAGTGGCTCAAGTAGGCATATAAAGCATACAATTGATTGCACTTTGAACCAAATCAATATCTCATTCATGCAAGTAATTTATTTCTCCAATGCAATTTCCAGATTAGTGCATTTAATATATTGGGTAAATGGAGTCTTGGATGTGATAGTTAGACCCACAATATCCCTAGGGGTGTAATCCCTTTTACTCCTTAGGGCATGCAAACCAAACTAAGGTAAATCTAGGAGGGTGTACACCCTTGTACTCCTCCTAGCAACCATGCCAAAAATAGCTTATCAACCAACAAATGAGATGAAACTTGGTGGAGGGTGTATGCACTTATACTCCTCCTAGGGTTTGAAACAAGAATAGCATGGAACAAGAAGAAAATACCAACTAATGCAAAAAATTCCTTACCAATTCCATAAGATGCAAGATCAAACCCTAGTTTACCAAGTAAATTCCACCACAAAGCAAGCACTACTACATATTGAAAATATTGCGACGACTACTTGCAACGAAAGTACTATTTCGTCGCAAACTTCAAGAGAAAAAGTTCAAATTTTCAATTTTTATCTAAATACACCCCATGTTCGTCGCTCTATCGACGAAAGCAAACTTTTTTCTATGTTTTCGTCGCAAGAGCGATGCTCACATGTTTTCGTCGCAAGAGAGATGATCACTATAACCCTTCCCGTCTTCGACAAAGTGACCTAAATATAACAAATAAACATATCTCCATTTGATAGGTAATCCTAATTAAACAAATAAACACCTCTCCATAAATAAACAATGGTAATCTTAGTCAATAAATTTCAGAGACTTCATTTCGAGAATATAACTATAGTGTGAAGAGCTTAAGTCTAAAATATTCCCTATTATCATTATAGCAGTGAGAACAGGGGCCAACACATAGGTGGCTTGAGCATGGATAGAGTCAGAATTTCGGTACTTACCTGAATCGTCTGGATGTTTGGATCTCCTCTCGGCATTTGGTCAACCCTTCTCGCCTTGTATTCCTGCGATTTCAAATCCACAACATTTCAGTTCAGAAAAAATAATTATGAATGCATTTCCAGTTCAGAATATTAGTGGAGGATAATAATGATAGTAAGAATATATATATGAAATTGTTGATAGTAAGAATAAAAACATGGCCAAATAAAAAGTCATGAAACCTAACAGCACAATTCACATTTGGAATCCCCTCCTTTTTGATGGGACCAACGCTCGATGGATTTCCTGTGAGCATACTGTGTAGCCAAAAAAACACATGTTTTGTGTGAACATGTTTATGATAAAATATGACAAAATACTTGACACCCATAAACCTGTCATTCATCAAAGATGACAAAATATAAACCACTTTTATCTATCCCCTAAACCCTGTACCTTCAAGGTGCCAGAACATGCACAGGGAATCTCCATAATTCCTTTATTAATGAAAGGTAGAGATATTTAAAAAATGAGATGAAATTTGGTGAATAAAAATATTTATAATTTTTGTTTTTCCAAATACATAAATTCATTCTTTTGGTAAATCAACTATTTTTTTATTGATATGCAGCTTATATGACAATACATTGATCAAATTTTTTTAAGCCATAATGTTTTCAATCTACCTTCTAGGTCACACTAACCACTATCATTGACCATCTCATAGAAAAGGATGTCAATATCAACAAGATAAACATAATACCTGTTCAAATTTCAGGGACTTCCTTTCGAGAATATATCTATAGCGTGAAGAGCTTAAGTCTAAATTATTCCCTATTATCATTATATCAGAGGGAATAGGGGCCAAAACATAGGTGGCCTGAGCACGTATAGAGTCATAATTTCAATACTTACTTGACTCGCGTGGATGTCTGGATCTCCTCTCGGCATTCGGTCAACCCTTCTCGCCTTATATTCCTGTAATTTCAAATCCACAACATTTCAGTTCAGAAAAAATAATTATGAATGCATTTCTAG
Organism: Picea engelmannii; assembly: GCA_009831015.1. Lineage (NCBI taxonomy): Eukaryota > Viridiplantae > Streptophyta > Pinopsida > Pinales > Pinaceae > Picea > Picea engelmannii. The sequence goes on from ML808768.1 coordinate 12,317, forward strand.
TTCAGAATATTAGTGGAGGATAATAATGATAGTAAGAATATATATATATATATATATATATATATATATATGAAATTGTTGATAGTAAGAATAAAAACATGGCCAAATAAAAAGTCATGAAACCTGACAACACAATTCACATTTGGGATCTCCTCCTTTTTTATGGGACCAACGCTCGTTGCATTTCCTATGAGCATACTGTGGAACCAAAAAAACACATGTTTTGTATGAACATGTTTATGATAAAATACGACAAAATACTTGACACCCATAAACCTGTCATTCATCAAAGATGACAAAATATAAACCACTTTTATCTATCCCCTAAAACTTGCACCTTCAAGGTGTTAGAACAGGCACAAGGAATCTCCATATTTCCTGTATTGGCAGAGATATTTAAAAAATGATATGAAATTTGGTGAATAAAAATATTTATAAAAAAGTTTTTGCAAATACATAAATTCATTTCATTTTGAGCGGGACTTTGGAGGGTCCAATTCATGGTCATTTTTGGTGGCAATGGTGGTCTGTTCTCCTTGCTAGTGGTTGCATTGCCACTTTCTCCTAGATATTATTTAGTTAGCTACATTTAATATTAAATTGTTGCATTGAATGTAATTAGTTTCATTTCACTTAATCCCATAAAAAACCTAAATTACAATAGTTGAAAAACCTAAAATATCTTCTCTACAGGTTGTTCTCTTTCACTCCTAAATATCTTCTCTACAGGTTGTTCTCTTTCACTCCTAAATATCTTCTCTATAGGTTGTTCTCTTTCACTCCTAAATATCTTCTCTATAGGTTGTTCTTATAGGAGGGATAAAATATTGTGGTCAATGTTCATCGCAATGTAATGTAATATATTATATTATTGTTGTACTTATTGTTCTTTCAAATTATTGTTGTACTTAATGACACGTGTTTTACTTGTAATGTAATGTAATATATTATATTATGTTATGTTGAAACATGTTATTTTCTTGTGTCACGATCTCATGTAGATGGTTGCCATTGAAAGAAATCTATGAAGATGATATAAAGTATTGGAAGAGAGAAATTCCTTGTCTAATGTGTGAAATGAAAAAGTATATACCTCCTACATTTTTCAATGCACAATAACACTACCTCATACACCAAGTTGAGGAGATTGAAATTTGTGAACCTGTTCACACAAGGTCAATGTGGATGGTGGAGAGGCACTTGAAATCATTGAAGGCGTTGGTTAGACAAAGAGCACGTCATGAGGGTTCTATGGTGGAGGGATATATGGTATATCAATCCATGGTGTATATTAGTCAACATCTTCCTAAATTAGCAGCGCCAACTATGCATGCAGTCGATCGCATTTGGGATGTGAACTCCATCAAAAAATTTGAAGATCAGGAGCATCTGTTGGGGAAAGGTAGAATAAAAAAAATGAGAGGTAATATATTAATATTTGTGAAAATTTATATTATTAATACATATAAAGTTTCGTTTTTGTGTATATATGATCATACTCATTAATATATTAATATAATTTATTTCATAAATTATAAATATTTATAATTACT
>ML808768.1:35350-52957 GCA_009831015.1 Picea engelmannii
TATATATATATATATATATATATATATATATATATATATATATATTGTGTCTGGAGGAATCAACAACTAGTTGGGCACGTGCTCACGTTACACGTGGCCGTGTTATCCAACCGCTACCACTATAACCTCCAGGTGTGCCCACGATGCCCCTTACGTGGCACACAAGGTAAGTCGGGGGGAGTTGAACTCGAAACCTCATGGAAATTCATTTTCACGGAACTTTCCAATTGAGATGCCCCCTCGGGGGCCATTTATATTATAATCAGAATAAGATTTATTAAAAATTAAACCTTCTTTTAGAGAAAAATGCACAATGACTTCAAGATGATCAAATAAAGAGGATGGCAACGCTTTAACAAGATAATGTTTGTCAAGAAAAATATCGTTTGAACTAACAAGAAACTTGACAATTATAGAATTGATTTCAGTTTTTGTTGATTACACCATGTAAACCAATTTCCCTTAGTATATATCTAGAAGGAAAATCCATGGGGTAAGTAAGAGTTATTGTCCAAATACTCAAAATAACACGCTCAATCAATATACACAGTGTACGCCAAATGTGAGTGTGGAGCACAACTTCCTTATAGTTAGGAACAAATTCCTCCAAATAACCCAAGTACATCCATATATCCAAATTATATGTTCAAGTGTTTCACATATGCATTCAATCCAATTACATATACATTCAACCCCATATATACCCCCCATTGTATCATAACATATGTACCCCCATTTGAAAAACTATCCTAAAATCTTCGTGGCTAAATCTTTTGCATGTGATGAAACCAAGTAATTGAGTTACTTATATTTATGCTCTCATACAATATGATTATTCATCCATCTATATTTAGTTATTTTCAGTGTCATTCTTTGATAGCTTCCTTTCCTTTGATTCCTTAAATATTTGATAATATCTTGTCGCATAATTGTTCCTTGATGACCTATTCCATTAATATCCTTGACTTTACCATCTTCTTCCTTGGTAACATTGATGTGGCACCAAATCTCATGGAGTAAAAGAGTAAAATCTCTCTTTAACTCTTCTATCAAAAATAATTTTCATCTTATTTTGATATTCTTGGAATCTCCCATTCACTTGTTCTTTGGTCTGTTGCACCTTAATTATCTGATAAACTCTTCTAATAAGATCATTAAGCTCTTCATTTTCATCATGTATTAATATTAATATTAAAATGGTAATATTAAATCAAATAAATTTTTATTTTTTATTTTTATTTTAAATAAATATTGTTCATCGCACTTGCGATGATAAGTTAAATAACTACGAAAGTTTTGCAATATAAACAACAAAAGTTTTCATCTCAAGTGCGATGACAACTTAAATAGCTGTGATAGTTTTGTTATGTAAACAACGAAAAGTTGTCGTCGCACTTGCGACGACAACTTAAATAGCTGCGAAAGTTTTGCAATATAAACAACAAAAGTTGTTGTCGCGAGTGCGATGACAACTTAAATATCGGCGACAAGTTTGCTTTGTAAACAACGAAAAGTTGTCGTCGCACTTGCGACGACAAATTAAATAGCTGCGACAGTTTTGCTATGTAAACAACGAAAGTTATCGTCGCAAGGGTCGTCACAATTGAGACAAAATGTTGGTTTCACATTTTTTGCCTAAATTGTCATATTGGCGACGATATTTCTTGTTTGTCGGAATTGTGATAAGTTCCCTAGGAGCGTTGCTCTTACAACGTTCATTCAATTTCGTCACAATTTCCACGTGACACAAAACGACGTTTCAAAGAGTCTAGATTCGTCACAAATTCCACGACATAACGTCGCAAGAGCATCGAAATAGTCGTCGCAAAATAACCCAAATTTGCTAGTGAAGAGACAAGCTTTCAAGAGATAGCACACGACTTTTCTCCACAAGATCAACACTTAGCGTCCAAAAATTGAATAAGAAAGAGAGAAAACGATTATTCCCAATGAGGGATAAAATTTCAACCAAGTATCTTCTCAAAGATGGGAGAGTTATGTCTCAAATGAAATGAGTTTGATATTTATTTATACCAAACCTATAAAATAAATTGTGTCCACTTAACATAGGTAAACCACAAAATAAGGGAGAAATTTCCCTTTATTTTTCCCCTTTACAAAATAATATTATTTTAACTTTAAGAATGCACATAAGAAACCCTAGAAACATGACATCACACCCTAAAGGGTGACATTTTGGTACTTTGGAGAAGTTGTTGGGGTTGTAGGAGAAAGCGATAGCCCTCCAAAGGCCATGTGTCCTCAAGCCAAGTGTCTCCTCCATAATGCAAGGGGCCCTCCCATCCAAAAGTGTCAAGTGTCCATCAATCATCATCATCACCACCAAACCATAGCCCCCAACAAGACACAAGACCAAAAAGTGCAACGATTTAAACTCCAAAGGAAAATTGTTGAGCTAATAGGGGCTAGGTGAGATCCTCTGGGGTGCCCTCTCAAGCCTCCAAAGGATACATCCATCATCTGAAGCATGGGCCAAGGCATCCAACCCGTGGGCTTCATGCCCCAAGGAAGCCCAAGCTAGGCTTGTTCTTCCAAAACTATCCACCAAGCAAGGTCCTGCAAAGACAATGAATGCACCCTCCAAGGGTCTCAAGTAAAACATGTCATAGCAAGCAAAATCATGTCTAATACATGATCCACCTAAACATTTGCATCAAAACTACCTCATAAAATTAAACAAGTGCTCAGAGATCCTATGCAATTGACCAAGTTTAGGTATGGGAGGGGTGTCATAAAAACTCTATTGGATGAGCCAAAACCCTCAAGTAGGGGATTCTTCCAAAGGTAAACCCTTCAAGGTCATGTAGTGGATATCAGGTGGATGGGTATTATACTTCATAGGTTCAGGGGTTTCATGACATACACAGGCTTGTATTGTCTCATCTATGGGTTCCTTTGTAGATGGTGTGTTGCACCTTCGTTTTCAATGCATCTTTTTTCCAATCCCATTCATTTCCATTAAATTATTAGTTAAGGTCCAAACATTTGGGTGCTCCTAGTGGGAAACGTTAATCTTGAAAGAAGCACCATAATGCCACTTGAAGCTAGAGGTACATATAGTTCCATATGGGTAACACAAAGCTTATAATTCACTTATGTAAGTCTTTCAGCAAGAAGGACATTTATTTATGTGAATTATTCTTTCAGGTCTTCAATTCAAGAGAAACAATTCATCGTTCTCAAGACCTATTTTTGTGATCATCTAGAAGGTTATGATTTTGAATTTTAACTTTTTCCAGCTACAATCCCTCTGGGCCTTCAGCCCCTTCTTCTCATGAAATGAGGTACATGCCCTTCTTGGGTCAATAAGGCCAGAAAAACTAGAAGAGGGTGATGTGGTAGGGGAACAAGAGATGGAAAGTGGTAAGTATGGTATGAAATGGTATGATGACCCCTCAAGAGACCCCCAGTCACACCCTTTCCCCAATAGTTGTCCACTTACTAGGAAATCGATGACACTCACTAAGGTGAAACAAGGTTAGAATCAAAATGTCTAAGCAGGCGTTCTATAATCAAAAGAAGCTTCAATACAAGATATTTAAATGACTCAAATATTAGAGTGATACTTACCACAATACTAGAATTGTACCTCATGGAGCAAGACCCAATGTCTTTTAGAAGCAAAATGGTGTAGTGAATGCTATGGTGATGGATCCAAAAGCATGGTGGTGAAGTGGGTCTCCAACTATGCAAGTGGACATCATCGGTCAGTTTTTCTCTCGGTACTCCATGTCTGCAACCTTAAGGCCTTGAGACATGATCTCCTTAGTCATCCCTAAAAATTGGGGACAACAAGCACATCTAGACTGTAAATTTGTTGAACCTACACATAATAGATCTAGCTAGAAAATACCACACACATTTGCAAAGAGAAATTGAGAAAGAAGAAGCAAGAGAGAAAGAATGGAAGAATTCTCATTAACCGTATTCCACACTCAAAGAGTGAATAATTTACAATAGATATAGGATACATGAGTAACTAATGAGCCATAGTGGTGGTCTAGAGTGATTTGGACACACACCAGTAGTTACGGGAGTAAACTACCACCTAGTCTAGTCTCTCAGGCAGTTACGGGAGTGAACTGCCACCTAGCTGAGTTAACTAGTCAACTAGTCTTCAGTTAACTTACTGAAGAGAGAGTAGTGAGGAGTAGATCAAGGAATCAATGGTAATATGCCATTCTGGTGATGATCCCAAGACAAGTGTGCATTAACATGTGATGATCCCAATGTTGCATGGTGACAAAACCAATGCAGCATCTAAACTCAACTCAACTAGTCAAATTGAAGTGTCAACTGAAAGAGAATATTCTCCAGGTGGAATATTCTCCCCTAAAATATAGGAGACTGGATAATGATTAATTATGACTAATAAACAAGGAAAAACCTTAGGAAAAAGAAATCATAGGTGTGTGTGAAGTAACTCCAACACCCCCCCTGAACATCACTATGGTGAAAATAAAGAATGGGTCCCGGCAACGAGGCCATGTTAGGTACCCAAATACAAAAGATACACTAAAAATAAAGTGAGGAAAGAGGGAAAACCTCATGGGAAACCCCCCCCTCAAATTAAAATGCATAAAAAAATAAAATGGGGAGGAACAAAAAACAGTTGCTAAGCAACCGTATCCTTCACTCCAAGAAGACCTCTCAACTGTGCAAGTTTGTGCTTGTTGAAGATTTTGTTGAAGATGTAGATGTCTGCACGGATCTGATGAAGTAGACGAATCATTGATATTTCCACACATATCCACTTTATCTTCTTATAATGAATACGATCCAAATAAAGTTTGGATGAAATTTTGAAAACCGTGCCGTTGTTTCGAGAAAAACGTTGAAATTTTGTTGATTTTAAAATGAAAATAACCTCACTTCCCGGAATCCGTTTTGGACGTTTGTTTTTCGGAAATTGGACATTTTCACGAGAGGAATTCAAATATCCAATTTGTTTCTGCAAATTTTTCTCAGAAAATATCATAATTGATTCTGATGTGCACGTATCCCTTTTTGTCTCCCGAGATGCATGCATGGTGCATGCAAAAGTGTCTGCATGTGACTCCTGAGATGCATGCCATATATCTTCCACGTGAAATTCAGAAAATAAATCTGAAATGGAGTAGACATCATCTTCAATTAATGGAATACAAATTTGTGCAAATACTTTTGTAGAAGACTCTTCATAATAAGAGGCTTGATCTTCTGATGGATTCTCTTCTCGCTCTATCTGTTCAACCTCCTGCATGAAATCTTCACAATCTTCTTTATTCCCAAATAGAACCTCCAATCTGGTCCATAATTCATTTGGAGTTGATTCTTGTGAGTCATCATATACTTGATGGAGAATTCCAGGAGAAATAAAATAGATGATACATCCTATGGCCATATCTTGTCTATTGAGAAAATCATTTTTCTCATCGGCAGAATTAGACTCTACTTCCATCGCCATAGTTATTTGGTACAAGCCTCTGCATATGAGCAGAAACAAATTTGTTGGCTTCCATTCCAAATAGTTATGAGGCGTGAGAAGTATTTCTGGTGAATAATCCATCTTTTTGTTGTCTTCAATCTTTTGTACCTGCAAAAGTTTTTGGTGTAGCTTTTTCTTAGCAGTTCATCGGCTCTAATACCATGTAAATGTGTTGAACCTTCACATAATATATCTAGCTAGAAAATACCACACACATTTGCAGAGAGAAATTGAGAAAGAAGAAGCAAGAGAGAAAGAATGGAAGAATTCTCATTAATCGTATTCCACACTCAAAGAGTGAATAATTTACAATGGATATAGGATACATGAGTAACTAATGAGCCATAGTGGTGGTTTAGAGTGATTTGGACACACACCAGCAGTTACAGGAGTAAACTGCCACCTAGTCTAGTCTCTTAGGCAGTTACGGGAGTGAACTGCCACCTAGCTGAGTTAACTAGTCAACTAGTCTTTAGTTAACTGACTGAACATAGAGTACTGAGGAGTAGATCAAGAAATCAATGGTAATGCACCATTCTGGTGATGATCCCAAGACAAGTGTGCATTAACATGTGATGATCCCAATGTTGCATGGTGACAAAACCAATGCAACATCTAAACTCAACTCAACTAGTTAAACTGAAGTGTCAACTGAAAGAGAATATTCTCTAGGTGGAATATTCTCCCCTAAAATATAGGAGACTGGATAATGACTAATTATGACTAATAAACAAGAAAAAACCTTAGGAAAAAAAATCATAGGTGTGTGTGAAGTAACTCCAACATACTTGTTTTGCATAATGACTTAGAAGGTTCAACACTCTATTATTGATGGAAAATCAACCTAATCCTAATACATTTTCACCAAATAAAAAAAGTTAATTCTTTCAATTAAATATTCAGAATGTCATAATACATCCTAGTTAATTTAGACAAATAATATAAATAAATTATGTTTTTAGGCATTATATGTTATCTTAAATTTTAGTAGAAATACTTAGATAATGATTTAAATTATTTATATGTACATGATTTATATGAAAATAATACTTAGATAATGATTTAAATTATTTATATCTAGACGATTTATATGAAAAGAGATGTACATGCCACTTGGGTGTCTAATCTAGTGTTAAAAATTAGGGTAAATCCATTGAGATGATTTAAAAGAGAAAGGGTGATTGAGATGAATGATTGACACTATATATTACTAATTGAGCTGATTGAATTGCATTGTTCGGTCCTCATAGCTTATGTAGATACATTTACGTAGGTTCAAATAGTACAATCATTAGAGAGGCTATGTAGAGTGATGTATTATGGTCATGCTAAATTGGGATCAAAGTCATTAGGCTTATTGAATTGTAGGTTTGAATATGCATTAATGAAGACTTACATTAATAGTTGGTTTAGTAGTTTTCATGTATGGCCATTAGTTTACATTTTGACAAAGAAATGATATATAAAACATCTTTTAATTTTTTAATTATTAAAATAATTTTCAATGTACAACACTACACCCATTAGATAAGTAATATTATACATCAAGGTTGGTTGTTTCTTTGATGTTGTTGGATATAAGTGCATGCAAAAGAACTGATACCAAATGAACAAATATTTCATAATGAAAACTATGATAATTCCAACTATATTAAAATGTTGTGACTATATTACTTTGGATCTTTATATTAAAATGTTGTGACTACATTACTTTGGATCTTATAAAGGGTTCATAAAGTTTCAAAAATTCATAGTATTTATTAAAAAAAAAATATGTAAATGGGGAAATATGTAATATGATAAAAATAATTATTTGATAATAAAAGCAATAACATAATATTTTGTTCATTATTAAATTTTATTTTATAAAAATAAAATTATGTGATATTTTATAACGGATTTTTAAGAGAAAATGCATAAATTTTTATAGTGTATGATATTTCTTATAACTAATTAAAAAAAAATCATTTTCTTTTTATATTCATTCATTTCCTTTCTTATAATCAATTTTTTCAAAAAAAAAATCCACTTACCTTTTCATAATCATTCATTTCCTTTTCCATAATCATTCATTTCCTTTTCCATAATCAATTTTTTTATAATCATTCAATTTCTTTCTCACAATAAAAAAAACTAAATTCCATTTACTTCTTCATAATTACTTCCTTTTTAGTAATCAAAACTTTTCCATGGTAAGTAATTGAAAAAATCCATGTTTTTTACTCATAAATAATATAGATTACTTTAAAAGATAATTTTTTAGTAATCAAAACTTTTCCATGGTAAGTAATTGAAAAAATCCATGTTTTTTACTCATAAATAATATAGATTACTTTAAAAGATAATTAATCAATTATTATATTAAAGCATTGCTTTCCTTTAGAGATCTTATGGAAACCATAATATATTAAAACTTATATATAAGAACATTATATTTACTTGTTTGGGCTTTGCATTGTTTGGGCTTTGCATTGTACATATGGCTGAGATAGATAAAGATGCTTGGTAACTTAAAGTAAACTTGTTTTTGTATGTGTGGATCAACGGGATAACTCAATTACAATATGGTATCCATACAGTCAAAATGAATAATCAAATAAACCAATGCCCTCAAGGATCAATAATCATATAATAGCTTTAAGTGGGTGAAGAAGACAATGCTTATAAACTAGATACACAATGATGGGTTTAATAAACAATGTAAGAAACTATTAATCAAGTTATGAACTGACTAATGAGATGACAATCATTTTGCAGTTAAAACAACTTGAATAAGAGTACATAAGAAGGGTGAAAATCTGACATTAATAGAGAGAGAAACTTGTGATCTGTATTGTCATATGAAAAGTTTGTTACAAAGGTATAGTTCCTGTATCCAAAATCGAACCCCTGGTATGTGAAAAATATAGACATTTATAGCCTTTACAACAAGTCTTAGATCCTGGAAAACTGGATCTAGATTTCTAAATATAGAAAACAGAAAACAAAACTAAATACAATAGGATAACTAAAGATCTAGTTCCTATGGATCAAACTGTCTTCAAAGTTCTTTAACATATGGTCTTTATCATTGATGTGCCTCTGATGTGTCTCTGATGTGATGACACATGTCTTCAAAACTGAAAGCTTTCAACAACTGTGTGTAAAGTTTTAGATAACCATATGAGCTTCTACCTCCTATATCTCCATAAAACCTTGAAACCAAATATTTCATAATTTGGTGATTAATTCTTTGATGTCACCTTATCTTTAAATCACCCAAAAATCGCTCTGTTTGAGCTCAAAATCTTCAAATTCCTTCTCTGCGGTTTCACCAGCTATTCTGCCTTGAAATTTGCTAGTTAGTTGGTGAAAGCTCGTCTTTTCTACGACTAACTGGTTGTAAATACGCTTCCTATGCTGATGAAAATCCTGAGTTGGCCAAAAAGAAAATCCTTGCTGGTCAAAACTAAACTTACTTCTTGGATGATTCGACACTTAGGCTATTTGTTGTCTCCACCATATCTATCTTTGTTTCGGTCTCCACCGTAACCACCTTGGCCTCTATTATCACCTCTAGATGCATAACCACCTAAGGAGCTGGAGCCCCTGGTGCAGATTTTTGAGCCGTTGTTACACTTATTTGTGACCTCTCATCATATATTCATTATAAAAACTGCCTGTGGAATGTGCCGCAGAAAGATCTTCATAACTCAAAATTGCATCCCCTTTGTTGTTACTGGCATCATCTGTGTAAATCTTAGTGTTCCAGGGCCATTGGTCTTTGTAACCCCGCTTCTGCTTGATTCTTCCAACCTGGCCAATTTCTCCAAAAAGATCTCTAAGTTCATCAGACGTAACATCAAGAGGAGATGTAAATCAATAATTGTCACAATTTCCTCTACAGTTCTCATCATACTGCTTTATTGTATCGGGTTGTACAACATAACTACTAGTCACGTTTCTCGGGTCATTCCTCGTAGGATTCACCCTTGACTCTGGGTATCCACTAGGTTTTTCTGCCCTATTACTATCATATCTTGAAAATCCTACACCTCTATCACCGCCACCTTGCACACTGTAACTACCCAGAGGACCATAGTTATTAGGTGGTGCATAGGAATTTGAAACAATGGGAATTGACACAGTTGGGAATGATATCAAATATTTCCTTTAGACTGCAACCAGGTATTCTGGTTAAGAGGTGACTATACTCTCCAAGAAGATATGCTCCAATCTTCACCATCGTTTCATGCACAACAAGTTTGTCAAGATATTCTCGAGCCTTAGTTACCACGACAGTAAGGCATTCCTGTTTTTACAAATGTAACAAAATTTATCATCTATGATAAAACACAGCTTAGAAATGTGAGTTGAGAAAGCATCACAGTGGCCACATGGTCCATAGGTCAACCACTCAAATCGTTCTGCGTAAACTCCACAACACTCTTCCATTTCTTTGATGAATTATTAGAAAAGGAACTTGGCGCTTGCACTTGGCTCGGTGTTGTTTTGACTACTGTAATTTGAATTTGTTGCCTTGCTCGTGGCTTGACACGTGGATTCAATTTAAATCATGATCTGATTTGTTACTTGACATGTCGACACATAACATGACTCATGGTTGTAACTAACATAAGAATGGCTTATGTCTTTAATACGTAGCCTGACTCACGGCTAAGTGCGCTAATCTTTGTGTATTGGGCATGTGGCTTAACTCATGGCTTAGGCCAGTGTATTGGATAATGTGATTGGTTATATATGTTAGCTCGAGATATAATGTGCCCTGACTCAAACATTGATGAAATTTGGTGCTAGATTTGGTAGATACAAATGACATAAGATTAGGTTAGAACACTTAAACACACACCACTCCCCTTTTGACCAAAGTGACAATGGAAAGGTCATATGTTTAGACATCATAGGAGTTATGGGCAAAAGCAAAATCAAAAGGAGCTTGTCAAGAAAGATTGGGAATGGGAGGTATAGACAGTTCCTCTAAATATTTAGAAATTAGCTTATGGATAAAACACTCAAAAATACCAGTGCATTTTTTTATCGCTAACAAGTTGTGTTCTGTAATTGTGTGTTGCAGGCCAGTTACCTCTCCATTAACATACACCTTCACCTCTGCATTAGCATACACCTTCAGTGATAGATTGTCTATAGTTGTAAACCACTCTTTTATAAATACAATGATTAAGATTCGAAATTAAAGGATCTTTCCGAAATTAAAGGCGAAGGACCTTTCCGTAATTATCTGACCCGAATCACAAGACAGAATGGTATACTGGCGATAGACGGTAAGGAAGGTGCACAGAGGAAGCTCTAATGGAGATGGCAACGGCGACGGCCCAAAGTCGATAGCCGAAACAAAGATCCCAATATGAGCGGAGATCTCCTGGACAGAGAGTTACAGCTCCATATTTCTATTTAAGATTGCAGGAACAATTTGAAATAGGGTAGTCGTTCATTCAATCAGTGATGTTATAATTCCTGTTAGTTGCCTCCGGAAGATCAAGATGAGTTCACACACCTTGGCAAAGGATCGTCAACCCAACTCCCATGAAATTGCGAAAGCAGTGGTGTTATCTTCACTGGCTTGCTTAGATAATCAATCGGCAACGGCAACTGTTGAAAGACGGTCTTCGGATATTGGTTTCGAAAGGATATTAATGGCCCCTCATTTTATATTGGGTTTTGATCCCAAGGAATATGGCTGTAACACGACGCTGTATGTTGCATTCAGGAGGCGTTTATCCATTCAAGATATGTTTGCCGTCAAAGTCGCAGATCGAAGTGAATTCATTGACAGCTACGGGGAAGCTGCGAAGGATGTGGAGGGACTGTTTCACTCTGAGCTTTTCAATAGTATAACATCCGAACTACCAAGTATGTCTCATTTTCAAAATTACAAGGCAAACAGGATAATATTTTCAGGTCATGGCGTGGCTGGGGTATTAGCCCATTTGTTCCTCATCTGCTACATGATAATGACTCGGGAAGAGGACAGAGAACACATTTCCATTGGGTTTGGCTCCCCTTATTTCTGTGACGATTCTGCCAAGCGGTTTTGTCGGAAAACAATGGAGCTGGATAGGCGAATGTTTACATTTGTGAATGATGCTGACCCTGTGCCTTGGATGCTTGAGGGTATAAGGATGACTTGCACTCCAGAGTCTGTAGGAAGGAGGGGCTTGGAAAGATTAAGCATATGGTTGGACTCAGAAAATTCGGATGAAAAAATGGAAATTGCTATTCCCATGCTAGAACCTGCACAAACAATTCTCAGCGAAATGGGCCATATAGCTCGGTTCAATATGCCTTTCTATGCATCCATTGGGATGTACCCGGGGGCAAGGGCATCAACTCGTAGATTTATCTCCGTGATTCAACAATGGGTTTCTCGTCTGATCGGATACAACGGAATCATTTCAAGGGTTCGAACACTGGACGTAGATTCCTGGGAATGCCACAGAGTTGAATCCTATGTTAAGGAGTTCGCGTCTTGTATACACACAGGAAGATCTCTGATCAAGCCCGTCATGGAGATAGAGCATAATCCTTATATACATGCCTGCACTCTGAGTGTTTACAATGTTGAAACAAGCTATGAGGGAGTTATAACCATTACAGGGAGTAATTTGTCCGATGATTGCGGTATGGAGTCAAATGTAGAGCCAAATGTAGGACATGAGTGGAAGGTTGAGGATACAAGTGAAAGCAGCTGCGTTCTTGTCAGAGGATTTTTAACTGAAATGGAAGCCAACGCGATAAACAATTGGAAGAAAGATGAAATTGTTGGGCAAACACATCTTTTTCTAGAATTAAGGACTTGCTATGGCTCTACATATGCAGATGTTCATGTTGAAGACTTGTGGTATGATGGCTCCGTTGCGTCTGCTTTAACCCGCGGCATGGGAAGGTTGTTGTTGATGCAGCAATCGGAGGTTTTGGTAAGAAGTGATATGTACAGGAAGGCTCATGAAACTCTTGAAAGTGTTTTCGCTGGCACTCTGGATCATCTTTCCTATTCTAGACTGGAAACAAAGAGAGACCATTTCGAGCTTGTGAAATCATCCTTAACCAGGCCTGTTGAGATATTTATTGGCAATCATAATGATATTAATGTAGAAGTTGAGGATGTACAGCCTATTATTGAATCAACCGAAGGGGTACTAAAAAATTCTCATCTATTTCTTTTTGCCTCCCTTTCCTCTCGATCAGAGTTTTTTCTGATCCCTGATTATAAATGGATCTCAAAGTTTTTCCATGATGGCAGCCACTTCTCTAGATCTGATGGAAGAGTCGGAATACTGAATTACAGGGACATACTGAGAACTATATACTGTCTTCTCAGCGGCACTGAATCACGGGGTGAGCAGTCGGATGTGTCGTATTACGAGACAGAAATTTACAAATTTCAAGAACAGGGAGGACAGATGGTGAAGACCAGGCAAGCTCTACAAGAAGGGCTTCAGAAAGACATAGAGAAAAGAGCATCCATGATGTATAAAGTCAGAACAGCAAGCAATTTATTGGAAAGCTTGAGATTTGCAGCTTTTATAGGTCCCGAGAATGCTGGGAAGACTACTCTTATTAATTCAATATTAGGCGATAACGTTGGAGGTGTAGGATTCACTACACACACCACGGCAGCCACTCCTTACAGGTTCAGAGATGATATTTTTCTAGTTGATTTTCCTGGCACTGACGGGGGTGGAGACAGGGCTCATCTGTCCAAGATATGGGAAGATTATGAGAAGGTGGCAGACTTGTGCGTGGTCGTGCTCAATTTTGGGGGAGATACTTCTCGAGCAGCGCAGGTATTTCCTATGATTGCTCGTTCCCGAATGTGCGGTAATGTAGTTCTGGTTATTAACAGGGTGGATTCAGTTCTGAATGGCTCAAGGAATTCTCCCGTATGGGCTGAGTACAGCGCGGACAAAGTAGAGCAACTTAAAATATCAATAGCAGAAAACTCTGGGTTACCCGCAGATCGAGTGTTCTTCTCCGTCTCAAGAACAAATGAAGAGCTGGAAGAAACCACACGCCAACTTCTGAAAGAGCGGCTCATAATGTTGAAAGATGAGATCACAAGCACGGTAAGAGGGTTGCTTTTGGGATTGTAGTTCGCTGTTACAAAGGAAAGTTGGATTATTTCATAAACTTCAGCGCTCTTTCAAAGTCGATATTCGAACATTTTGCATTTTTGGTGAAGTTGCTGTGGTTCCGAAGAGTTTTTACAAAATTGTTATAAATTTTCATGGAGACTATGCAATTTTTTTGAACACCTATGTTTTGTTAATGTATGAAGAAGTTTATGGAGGTTGTCCTACAAGTTTTTTCTACCATGTTAACCAGCTCCAACGCAACGGCCTTGAATGGATGTTCTTTCTTTGATGGACGACAATTCGAATTTTTTCAAATGTACAAATCCATCATTTCATGCACTTAGATCTTTTGTTTTTTTTGGCAGTAACATTTCGGGGTTTTGGCTCTGTTGTTGATGATACCTGGTTGGTAGCTTTGCAAATTTGACAAAAATGTTGTGGATGATACCTGGTTGGTAGCTTTGCAAATTTGACAAAAATGATAAAAGTATGGTAGACATTGTGATAGTTAGATGATGTGTGTATATATAAAAATAAAGTGTTCGGTGTGAACAATTGGATCACTCACGTTAAGATTCTGTTATTCACTAAAAACTAGTTAGTTTTGTAGATCATGCATTCTCATTTAATAATGGGGTATCTTGATTTTTACTTTTTATTTTTCTGATTCAATCATTTTATTTATTTGATGAAGTTTTTAATTTGCAATTTAGAGGTTTTAGAAGATATTTTATGGCAGGAGAGGAAACCGTTATAAATGGCCAATCCTCACGGTTCACTGGCACACAATTCTAATTTTAATGACCTTGGGCGTTGTACAGTGAAAATCCATTGC
Source organism: Picea engelmannii (assembly GCA_009831015.1). Classification (NCBI taxonomy): domain Eukaryota; kingdom Viridiplantae; phylum Streptophyta; class Pinopsida; order Pinales; family Pinaceae; genus Picea; species Picea engelmannii. The sequence continues at coordinate 49,767 of ML808768.1, forward strand.
CTCTCCAATTATTGAAGAGCAGTTTCAATTTTGTGGATAACATTTACTTGTTTAGATAGAGTTTTCTGAATATAGGTTTCAATTATGTGGATAACTGTTGTTTAATTAGAGTTTTCTAAAGATAGGTTTTATTTTTGTGGATCACTGCAGGAATAAACATTTCTAATTCATCTTAATTAGACCTAAACAGCATCGAGGCAACAATCTATCTACTCTCATCTTTCCATTTTATTTACAGAACTCATATTGTTGTGTATTTGTTGTTGTTCATTGGTAGCTCCTAATAAGGGGTTTTGTGGGGTGTTAAATAGTATCTTTTCTTATTATTAAGGGGAGGTAGAATAATCTTGTAAGTGAACTAGGTGATGGAGTTTACTGTTAAGACACCCCTTTATGTGAGATTGATAAACTGTATTGTTAAAATACTCTGTTATGTGAAATCTGAATCGAAGTCTCGGCTTACCTTGTTGTGCCTAGTTACCAATTCTGCCAACAAAAAAAAGTTCCAATAACAAAAAAAAAAAGATTATATGCTGTTATGTTAACTCCGATTTTTATATAAACAACGTTCACAGTAAGGTGTAAGAGTCGATTATGGCAAAGTAGGCCTGCTGGGGCTCACAATCTATCGGTCCTTTTCACTCTTACCATAGCTTTTAGGTACCCAGGGAGATCCTTCTTTCAACATTTGAATCTTACCTGGTCGGAAAGCACTGCTAAGTGTACACATATTAAACATGGCCCAAACTGGTTTGTGTTACCCCTGTTACCATTTGAATGAATCGCTGACCCTCTCTGTTCACATTTATTAAGATTAAAACCCCTTTTGTAACCATCCAGGCAGGAATTCGTTCGATCGTTGACAGAGGCAATAATATTGTTCATTCTGAGAATTTTCTATGATAAAATTGAGTCTTTTTTTTATTCTCCCATAGTGGAGACAAAAATTATGAGAATACAGGGTTAGAAAAGGGGGCCATGGAAGCAGGTTTTTTTATTCTCCCATAGTGAAGACAAAAATTATGAGAATACAGGGTTAGAAAAGGGGGCCATGGAAGCAGGTGAGGCTTCAAACTCTTATACACTATCCAATACACACAGCTTCAAGTCCCACCCTTCATGGGCATGCATATAGAGCTAAATACGTTGAAAGTACATACAAGAACTTGCTAAATACTAGGTGGAAAGGCTCCATGGGAGATTACAGACTTGGACCTTGTATATCAAATTGAACTCCATGGCGGAGAAGAATGAGAATTGAACGTTGATTGAGAATATGGGCAGAACAAAGTGGGATGCTGAACACTCCAGTGCACCTTTCCATCAATAAGCAAGCAATAAGTAATAGACATTTGTCCATCACTCTTTGTACACAACAAAAGTATGATATGCAGTAGCAATACGCTGTACAGTTCTATCACCTGTCAATATTTTTTCATTCTTAAAATATATTAGAGAATCATTTAAAGTAAGACGGGAGATGGAACCACAAGAAAACTCCTTACTAGTTTTTTTGGTTTGTCACTACTGATCCGTGTAATGGTACTGAGATTGAATTTTCTTTGTTAAATGCTAAAGTATCGCTAGGAAAATGCTCGTACACATCACATTTCTGATGAACAGGATTGGCTGAAAATGATATATTGAATTTTACTAAACTAAAAATATTGTCCAGTTTATAAATTCTGTATAAATTTGAATTTTTTTTTTATAAAATGCAATTTTTTGAAATTTTCTGATTAAGGATAAAACACTCACAAGTTAATATTAGTTTTAGAGATAGGTGATTTGTTTTCAAATTGAAGTTTTAAATATCATTGTTGGCAGATAAAATAGTGATCTTTTTATACACCATTTTTTTTTAGAGTGTTTAGCATATATTCAGATTAGATTTCAGTTTTAAAAGATTTGTTATATTTTTAATTTTTTTCACTTCACAAAATTATGGTGATCTTGAAACATTTCTCCTAAAATTTTTGACAGCATTGAAATAAAATTTGAAAGAATTCCAAGTAATTTCTTACCTTCTTAAAGTTAGATAGACTAAATTCTTAATCACCACCACCAACATCATTATCATCCATATCTTTGATTTATAATTTGATACGTTCATACACATCATAATTAGTAGTTGAGTGAGATGTCCATTAGAGATTTAAGAGTTTGTTGGCCCGTCATGTGGAGAAATAGGCCAACTGTAATAAATATAAAAAAAAAAAAAAAAAAACAACACATAAAATACAGAGCTTATGAAAATATCTCACGTCTGTGGCATTGAAACCAGAACAACAGGAGGACACATTAAAAACTAATAGACTCATAAGGTAAAAACAATGGAGTAAGCTAACTACGCTACCTTTTGGGATTCCAATGGACGGAGAACGTCTAATCTCCGGCCACTCGGAAAACCCAAAAAGTAGCCTACCACTGTTCCCGTTTCCGTTTTCGTTCGCTCCGTGTGCCCCCTGACTCTGCGGGTCCCGGTCCCGTTCGCCCCGTTCGCTCGATTCCTATGTGGCCTTCATGGTAGTTTGGTGAGCCATTAATGCATGGCCACCCTACCTTCGAATTCGAACTCGGAGTAGGCTCCCGCGCGCTTGCTCACCACTCTGCCGACGGACTGCAACATCTGCTCAGGTTAGCAGCACCGTTTTAACCCTCCCTCCTTCCTCCGTCTGTACATGTTGCTGCAGGTAACTGGGGGATCATCTCCACTCCACAGCGTCCCGTCATCTTGCAATTGCAGCAGAATGCGCTGATCGCTGAAAGTATCAGTCAGTTCAAGAACAGGACGGCTGCACTTCTGGTCCATCCAAATGACGCTCAGAGGGGTTATATCGTTCACATAGTGTGAATATCTGTTCACAAATAACAGACCACCCCTTATTACAGAGGGCGATAGGGCAGAGGGAGTTTCCATCGGGGCATCATAAGCGGCCTGCAAGCCCTTTCGATCACAGATATGGATGGGCAACACGGTGAACCGGAAGGCATCATGAGGGATTGCATCCCCACCGGCAATTAACTGGGGGCGAACTTTGGAATAATGCCACCTGAATCGAACCTCCGAGGTGGATCGGAGTAATGAGAAAGTTTTCCAGCACATGATATCAAGAACGTAATAGGTCCGGTCGGGTTCGTGGAATATGCAGTCTAGGACGCAGCAGAGGTCGGGCTGGTTGTTGCTGGGG
>ML808768.1:57013-71530 GCA_009831015.1 Picea engelmannii
ATACCTAATTTTAAGGTCACGGTCAAGCCAGACATCAAATTGGGGTATGATCACTATGCTAATTATTCCCACAAATTATCATATAACCCACTATACTCTAATTTTAAGGTCACTGTCAAGCCAGACATCAAATTGGGGTATGAGAACCCTTGTTTGTGGGACAAGTGACCCCTCAAAGCCATTTGACTAGTAAAACTTATGGAGCTGTATATACCCGACCCCTCTATATAAAAGTAAAATAAAAGTATGTCTATAAAAGTAAACGAGAAGTACAAAAGAGAAAGAAAGTGAAACATTTAACCGTCACTCGAGGTATGGGTGATTTGGCATTGGAGAGATTTTAGATAACTTGGAATACACAGACCTTTTGCTTTTTGTATATGTGGCTTCAGTTGACTTCAGTTGAGATCACAAAAAATCGGCCATTAAAGCAATTCGTATCTGTGGCTTCAGTTGACTTCAGTTGAGATCGCAAAAAATCGTCCATTAAAACAATTCGTATAAGTGGCTTCAATTGAGATCGCAAAAAAACGACCATTAAAGCAATTCGTATCTGTGGCTTCAGTTGAAATCACAAAAAATCGACCATTAAAGGAATTCGGACCTCGAAAGTGAGAGTTCCAAATAGTTTTAGGTGGGAGCAGGTTGAAGGAGGAAACCATGCATAGCCCAATGATCATACAACCCACTATATCTATTTTTAAGGTCACAGTGAAGCCAAACATCAAATTGGGGTATGATCACTATGCTAATTATTCCCACAAATGATCATATAACCCACTATACTCTAATTTTAAGATCACCATCAAACCAAACATCAAATTGGGGTATGAGAACCCTTGTTTGTGGGACAAATGACTCCTTGAAGCCATTTGACTAAAATTATGGAGTGTAAATACTGGACTCCTCTATATAAAAGAAAAGTATATATATATATAAGTAAACCAGAAGTATAAAAGAGAAAGATAGTGAAACATTTAACTGTCCCCTGATGTATGGGTGATTTGGCATTGGAGAGATTTTAGAAGACTTGGAATACACAGACCTTTTGCTTTTTGTATCTGTGGCTTCAGTGGACTTCAGTTGAGATCGCAAAAAATCGGTCATTAAAGCAATTCGGATCTGTGGCTTCAGTTGACTTTAGTTGAGATCGCAAAAAATTTGCCATTAAAACAATTCAGACCTCGAAAGTGAGTTGAGTTCCAAACAGGTTTAGGTGGGAGCAGGTGACTTCAGTTGAGATCGCAAAAGATCAGCCATTAAAGCAATTCGTATCTGTGGCTTCAGTAAATTGACTTCAGTTGAGATCGCAAAAAATCGGCCATTAAAGCAATTCGGACCTCGAAAGTGAGTTGAGTTCCAAATGTGATGCCTTCCGGTTCACCGTGTTGCCCATCCATATCTGTGATCGAAAGGGCTTGCAGGTCGCTTATGATGCCCCGATGGAAACTCCCTCTGCCCTATGGCCCTCTATAATAAGGGGTGGTCTGTTATTTGTGAACAAATATTCACACTATGTGAACGATATAACCCCTCTGAGCGTCATTTGGATGGACCAGAAGTGCAACCGTCCTGTTCTTGAACTGACTGATACTTTCAGCGATCATCGCATTCTGCTGCAATTGCAAGATGACGGGACGCTGTGGAGTGGATATGATCCCCCAGTTACCTACAGCAACATGTACTGACGGAGGAAGGAGGGAGGCTTAAAACGATGCTGCTAACCTGAGCAGATGTTGCAGTCCGTCGGTAGAGTGGTGAGCAAGCGCGCGGGAGCTTACTCCGAGTTCGAATTCGAAGGTAGGGTGGCCATGCATTAATGGCTCACCAAACTACCATGAAGGCCACATAGGAATTGAGCGAACGGGACCGGGACCCGCAGAGTTTGGGGGCGCACGGAGCGAACGAAAACGGAAACGAGAACAGTGGTAGGCTACCTTTTGGGTTTTCCGAGTGGCCGGAGATTAGACGTTCTCCGTCGATCGGAATCCCAAAAGGTAGCGTAGTTAGCTTACTCCAAAAACAATAGCATGACTATCAACCATCTAAATTATGAACCCGAGGAGCACCCTTAGGTTTAAGAGCATCAGAGCCCGGGAGGTGACAGGGGTCGAACAAACTGAAGAGACCTCCCCCACTAAACCATTATGACCCTCTTGCGAGCCAACGATCGGAACGTCATGGCTGAGGGAGCCATGTGTCACTTGATCCAGGTGTTTACATTTAATTGAACGTAACATTGCTCACCTGTATATTTTTTTAATTGTTATTTTATATATTTATTTTAAATATGCCTTGTAATATTTAATATTTATTAGATCACGGGAAAGGAATAATTTTAAGATATTTTTTTTTCAAATTTAAATTATTCGTAATTAGTATCTGTATATTTTTTTAATTGGTGTTTTATATATTTTCTTGGAAAGATTTTTTCTACATCTCAATATAAGGGAGATGTGTAATTCCTTTCATTCTCAATATGGAGTTGACATGTAGCATTAAAAAAATACTAATAACAAAAAAACATTTCAATGTCAGTCATAAATAGAATATTTCATGATCCATCTTAAGTAAAATAATTCTATATCATGTTGTACACAAATTTTCTAGATAAACATTGTGTTTGAGGTTTTGAAGTTTCCAATGTTTCGAGTGGACACTCCACCCATCATCAAGGACAATTGAAGCTAATATATTGGAAAAGAGTGTTGTGGTATGTATTTAAAGAAGAAGATTGGTGTGTGACCGTTGAAGAGAGGGAATATGAATGGATAAAATATTAAAATGGTTGTTGATATTAGGAGATAAAAGGAATAAGATTAGTTGAGGAGATTAGGAGAGAACAAACTATTAAATTATCAATTGAGATTAGGTGAAAGAAGGAAATTAATAAAGTATTAAAATTAGTAGTTGAAGTTAGGAGATAAAACAAAAATTGAATTAATAAGATAGTCATAGCTTTGAAAGAGAGATAATTAATAAGGATAATATGAGATAATTAATAATGGTAATAAGGGATAGTTAATAACCATAACGTATATAATACATTGGTGTATGAATACCTTCGACTATAATTCTAAATTTCTAGACCTTTTATCTTCCTTTGCTTACAAACTTTTAGCTAGAAACCTTATTAACACTATTACTAGTCTGGTCACCAAAGTCGTCAAATCTTTTTCCTTGAACCCTAACATCCAAAAGTGCCTTATTCCTCATAACCCCCAAACCCCGAGGATCTATGGGCAACCCACAATCCACAAGGAAGACATTTCGCTTAGACCTATAGTTAGTGCCATGGGAGCCCCCACTCATGGCCTTTCTCGATTTCCTATTGATAAGCTTTAGGCCTTGCTGGAAAAAAACTCTTCTTTTATCAAAGATTCCATTGACTTCATTCAAAAAACTCAAAATCTTCACATTGGTGAACAAGACCTCATGGTCAACATTGATGTTGTTTCTTTATTCACCAAAATATTGGTTTCAGAAGCCCCGACCTCGATCTCCAAACTAGTAGACCCTGAAACTCTTAACCTTATTGAAATATGGTTCTCTTCTACCTTCTTCACCTTAAAGGGGTTTTCTATGAACAAACTGAAGGCACATGGGGGCATTCTTATCCCCAATAGTTGCCAATATATTCATGGAACACTTCAAGACTTTAGCAATAAATAATTTTCATCTCAAACCCAAGTGTTGGTTTTGTTTTGTAGATGACACATTTGTCATCTAGCCTCATGTCCATTCCAATTTAATATCATTCTTCAACCACCTTAATATCATTTCTCCTCACATCCAATTTATTATGTAAATCCAAACGGACAACTATATTCCCTTTTTGTATGTCTGTATTTCTTGTCTTTTTGATGGTTCCCTTACCCACCAAGTTTATAGAAATAAGACACATACTGATAGACACCTTCATGTCAGTGCCCACCATCATCCAACTCAAAAATCCGCTATCCTCAAAATCTTGATTACTTGAGATATTCACATATCTTCCCCTCAATTCTTTGCGGAGGAAAAAAACCACCTAACCAAGGCCCTTTTGTCCAATGGATACTCTCTCTCTCAAATTAACCATGCCTTCCACTCGACTAACAATCCTAAATAAAAAATCACCTCATCCTCCTCCCCACCTTGTGCCCTCATTTCTGTGTCCTATATATAGAGCACCACTAATCATATCTCAAAACTTTTGGCTAAGAATAATATCAAAACATTGTTCAAACCTTAGAAAACTCTCAAATAGTGTTTTAGAACTGTCAAAGACAAATATGACCCGATGCTTTTCCTAGGAGTTTACCAAATTCCTTACTCATGTGAAAATTATTACATAGGTCAAACTGACATATCATTCAAAGCCCGTCTTAAAGAGAATATAGTTGACACTACCCACAACCGAATTTCCAAATATGCTATCGCCAAACACTCTTTTAATTCCAAGAACCTAATTTTTTTTACCAAACTAAAATTTTAGACTTAACCCCTCATTAGTCCTCTCGCCTCATTCGAGAAGCTTTTCAAATTGAAAAACATCCTAATAATTTCAATCGCGAAGATGGCTACAAATTTAGCTAATCCTGGAAGCCAACCATTCATCACCTTGATCATTAGTGTTCTTTTGTCTAGACTTGAGTCATCTAGTTGTTTCGATTCTTACTGTCATCTTTTTCTTTATGTTCTGATTCCTTTTTCTTGTAATCTAAATGTACCTCTCTAAAGTCCCTTTACATCTTTTTTTCCCTTTAGCCTAGTCATGCCAATTTATTGTATGCATTATCCTAATTAATTATCCCCTATTACCATTATTAATTATGTCATATTATTCTTATTAATTATCTCTCTTTCAAAGCTATGGCCATCTCATTAATTTGGTTTTTATTTTATATCCTCATCTCAACTACTAATTTTAATACTTTATTAATTTCCTTCTTTCACCTATTGTCCACCACTAATTTAATATTTTATTCACTATCTTCTCTCTCTTGAACTATTACTCAACTATACTCTTTTCCAACATATTAGCTTCAGTTGCTCTGATGATGGTGGAGTGTCTAGTAGAAATGTTGGACATTTCAAATTGTCCACATTATGAATCACTGTTGAAACCTACATACTGAGAGTCTAATTCTATATCAACTTTATATAGAGAGAGAACTTATATTTATATATATATATATATATATATATATATAAATTTTTGTATGGTTAAAACATTTGAATGGTGCATTGTTCAATATGAGGGAGATGTGTAATTTCTTTCGTGTTCAACATGGAGTTGACGCATGACATTTAAAAAAAATATTAATAACAAAAAATATTTCAATGTTTGTCATAAATAAAATATTTCAAGATCCACCTTAAGTAAAATAATTGTATATCAATTTTATAGAGAGAGAGAGACAATGAAAGAGAGTGAATAACATAGATCCTTCTCAACTCTAGATCTATCATGCCTCGAGAGGGATCAAATTCCTCAAAGTGCAAACCTTTCCTCTAATTTTATGTTCTAAAAAGAGGTTTAGATCAAGGTTTGAGACAAATCTACACTCATTATATTTTAAATATGACTACACTCGTTATATTTTAAATATGACTTCAAATTGTATTAGAATTTTAATATTAATTATGGTTCTAATTATGAATTTACATAATGTTGATTCCTTTAATCACCCTAAAAAAATAACAAATTTCAATAAGAAAAAATATTATAATTTCTATTAAAAAGATATAAATTGCATTCATGATGATGATGACCATTAACGTCCATTAAGACCCAATTGGTTTATCAGACCTTAAGAGGGTAAGCAATTACTTATGATTCTTAGAATTTTGTTTATGTGCTCGAAAAGCATTAAGAGAAGCTTTCCAATATCACCATAGTTTTGTTGAGTTAAGAGGTTAGGAAGGTTAGTAGTGTGACAAATATTTTGAAAATGAGATCTAATCTGGGTATAGGCGGACAATCTAAGAGAAAATACTTTTCTTCTTTAATCTTCTTAGTGTCACAAAGGTGACACACTCTTTTATCCCATGGAATTTTAGGAATTGACCAACGCCCAACTTCACTATGGAGCTGGTGAGAATTTGTTCTTATCTTAGCAATGCTTATCTTTTTTATTTACACTTGTCAGAACATATAGATAATTTTGATCTTCTAGATTAGGATTGATTACATCCTTATAATATCTTAATTTTTTTTCCTCTAACTCTTTATCACACCACATTTTCTCCTTAATTTTGATTTAATGATATTTTTAATAGTATCTTTATTTGCAAAATAATATTTTCCATGATTTCCCAATAGTATAACCAAGACCAATATCTTTATACCATTTTTATACCATTATAATCACTTCTCATATTTATTTAATTATAGAGTTATGTTTTTTTTTTTTTTTAATAGTTAAACCAAAGTTTCAAGAACGTTTCATTTATGAACTAAAATGATGATAGTTACGATTTTTTTTGTGTTCACCGAAGTTTACGAACCTTCTTCTATGTATAAAAATATTAAGAAATCTTTTCAAATATTTTGTTACGAAGAAATGACACTGAATATTAGTATTATCTTTCTTTTCAATATTTTTTTGGTAAGGGAATCTTTTAATTAAAAGAACAATGGTGTAAAATTGGGTTGCTTTTATTCTTAAATAAATTAAAGAATATTATTTGTTTATATAAGATTAAACAATTTTCGGATTAATATCAATTAATCCATGTTAATTATATTGTTAATTCGTAATAACATTGCATTTCAACAAACATAAACCAATGAAGTAGTATTTCCCTCTTTTATACTTTGAAAGAATACTATGGGAAAAGTTCTATTCTTAAAGTTGTATCTCTAACAAAAACCTGAAAGAATAAATTAGAAAGGTAGAAAATAATATATCTCCACATATTAATTTTTTTTTTTTTTTCCTTTACCATGTAGCTAATTGGATAATAGAAGAAACTCCAAATCAAAACTTCATATTTCAATTTTTCCTTGTTAATGATTAAGAAAATGAATAATTACATAATAATTATTTACTATTTTTATTGGGTTAGTATCTGGGTCTCATATACGAAATTTAGGTTAGATGTTACTAAAAATCACATAACTTTATTGGAGGTAGTTTTAACAATGATTACAAAGGAAATTGATTTTTTTGTGGATATTAAAAATGGTTTTTGGTCTTCGGGTAAGACCTAAAACTACTGCTAATTGGATAAGAGCTCATCTTCCTTGGATGTAAGGAAACAAGTTAACAATCTAAGACCTAGAGGCATTTGTCAAGGTTAAAACTTTGCCCCCTTATGGACCACCAACTAGTTATTTTAGATGGTGTGGTTTTCCTTAAATAATGGTGATGAGTCAACTTGCATTTGTGGGTAGCAACCAATGATCGATGACCTCACTACCAATTGACCATTAAGTTGTGATAGTTTTTCTACCTTTAAAAAACTCTTTATAGATGTCCCTAGCTCCCAACTAATTTTTGAATACTAACCCTATGAACAATAAATATTAATTTAATAAACAGAATGCCAATTTTAGACAAAAATATCAAGACATGTCACTACCACTCTCACTTTATGAAACTAAATTATAATTCCACTTTGTTTTGAAAGATGCGCTTATAATGAGTAGTGCATGAACTTGGCAAGGCTTATAAGAAATTTGCATCATTACCTCCATGTTAGAAAATTTGTAATCTCTTTACTTAAACTCATTAATTCTATGCTTTATTGTACTTAATATGTTCATCTTCTATGATATCACTGTTATTTGATTTTAGTATATCCTTCCACTTCAACAAGTACATTTTAAAAATATAGAATTGTGTACTACAAAGATTTTTATTGTTGAAAATAATTGAAATTTGTGTATGTGGAATGTAAGATAGGTTAGTTGGCATGGTTTCAAATGCAATGCATGATTGACAATAGATTAAGTATATAAATACAATATAAAACACATTCTAAATACAAACGATAAAGAGGTGACATTATATTTACAATGGAGAAAATTTTGAGGAAAATACTCCTTTGTAAATATCAAATTGTATTAGTCCACTCTATTGGTGCACCCATTACAATGGTACAAGACCCCGTTATATAGGGGTTGGGAATAACTCACTCATTAATGCCCCAAACCCCCTCATATACGAGATCAATTAACAACATCGATATTGAGGATCAATAACCTTTCAACAACCTCATTAACAAGAACAACTAAGGTTATATATAACTTCACACATATCGATATTAAGGCACATTGAATCAAGATTAACTAACAAAGTAGAATATCCACACCAACCTCCCCCATTAAGGTTGAGTTAGGGGACATGAGGGTGTGGTTTGGGGGAGATATCGGGGAAAACTTAATAAAGATTTTCCCTAATATCCCCCTCCAATATGAAGGCAGGAGTGGCGGGGAATATAGGGATATTAGTTGTTGTATACAGTAACCAAGATTCAAGGAGCTATAAAAAACAATGGGACAACATTACATCTCCTCTGGTTACTCAATATTCAAGGTTGAAAAGAAGAAAATAACATTAATATTGTTAGGCTACAACTCGATGAACAAAATGACAAAACCATGCTAGAAAACTATGGAGAAACAAACACTGAAATAGACTTATGTCGAAAATTCATGGATAACAAGAAGTAGCTTTGAAAAATGCATTTTAATCATTGTTGTAAGAAAAAACACCAATCTATGATTGTTATGATGGAGGGACAATATTCAAAGTACATTTGACTCTCTAAATTCATTACAACCTCACTAGGATGCATTCTTTAATATTTTAGATTTCATAATATGTTGTGTTGCATTTGTCATTTGACATGATAAAACTTACAAGGTTCATTGAGAAATTTGATATTTTAAAGGATTATCTAAATCATAGATATTCCATTGGTGATGTTGTTTGGGAAGCAAGTATCTACACTATGATGTATAATGTGTCAGTTTGTGGCATTGGGAGGATGATGCTATGATATTTAAAGAGTAATGTTTTAGATATATGTGGGGCTAAAGTGTTTTTCTAGATCTAGAGGAACTCAAAACAAAAACCAAACCCAATTTTGTGGTTTTGATGTTATAATGAATTTGCATCCTATATGAATCAATAATCAAGTACATGTGCATATTGTTGAAATATACCTAATAATCTATTGAATACTATACAATTCACACTACAAGGAGAACACCTTGTAGTGGAGGTTTTTACAGAACATCCCCCCCAAAAATATTCCTTCTCTGTTTATAGCGAAGGTCGTTAGCGGAGGTGGGCAGGCGAAGGTTTTTGCAGAGGTTTTTACATTGGTGTGCTTAAATCGTATAAACGCACTGGTGTGCTCACAAATAAAATGCCCCGATTCTTAACTAATAAAGCACACCAATAATCGTTATTAATATAAAATGCTAAAATATCATTTTTTTTATTTATAATAAAATAAAATGCATATCGGTGCTCCATGATAAACTAAGAGCACTAGTGCACGTATAAAGGATGCACCGGATAAGGTTAGAACAATTGGCTATTAAAAAAAACAATTAATTTAAAAAATAGAAAAACCTTTCTCAGTGCACTTAAAAAACACAACCGCTTCGGTACATATACAATAGTGGCACACTGAATAACAATAACGATGTGCTTAATAGTACTATAGCCTCAAGTTTTTTTAATATACAACCAAAAATAAAACTGGTGTGTTACTCATACTACCACACACCAATGTGTCTTACTTTATGGTGCACCATGATAGGGTATATTAAGAAAAGAAGTATCGATGCATTCCGATACTACATAATGCATCGGTGCGTCTTACTGTCAGATGCACCATGATAGGGTAATTTGTTTTTACCAAACCAAATTTCACTATCACAATTTTTTCTATGCTTCCAATCACTCATACAAGCACTAATGCTCACCCTCCTTCTACGATCACTTTGTTTGCAATGTTCTAGAGTGTTGCTTCCCCGATTCGATAGCTTTGCCGGTAGATTCCATACATTTTCCAATTTTGGAAAATAATGCATTTTTTCATTTTTTGTCTACAGGCCAGCCATGCCTCCTCATGTGAGAATACTCCAGGTAAATTAATTGTTACCTCCTTATTTTAATTTTAATTTTGTTGAAATTTAAAATTGGGTTCAAATTTGGCATTTTTTCATTTTTTATAAATTTTGTGTGGTGCGCTTCATGCATTTGGCTCCCCCTGGATTTGGTTCGTCCTATGAATTAATGGAAAACACTGAGGTGGTGTGTCTTATGAATTTGTAGGAAGCACTGCTAGCGGTGCATTTAAAACTACACAATGCACTACTAAAAACTAAGCGCCACACACTAGAATGGGGGTGTGCATTATCAGTGCCTCTCGTCCTAAAAGATACACCATCTTTGCAATAAACCCACCAATGTATTCTAGAAAATAAACCACACTGGTGCACATCACCGCACCAAACACCTCATGATCGATGCATTATAAAACAAAACACACCACTAAAAATACACATCGGGGCTCCAAGCAACATGGAGCACCAAACTTGCCAGTGTACATTAATGTTGTGTATCATTTTAGACAAGGCACCGCAAATCGATGTGTTATAGGGAATAACCCACATAGGTGCATTGCATCACACTGCACATAAAACATTAGCATAGCGGTGTGTTTAATGACTAAGGTAGCACTGGTGCACCAAATAACATGGAGCACAGTGAAAATTGTGAACATGGAGCACCAAACTTACCGATATACATTAACGATGAGAATCATTTTAGACGAGACACCACAAATTGGTGCGTTATAGGGAATAACCTGCACTAGTGCATTGCATTGCACCACACGTATAAAAAATAACATATCAGTGCGTTTAATGACTAAAGTAGCACTTATGTGCCAAATAACATGGAGCATCGTGAAAATGGTGGTGCTTGTTTTCTAATAGAATGTACCATTCACAATGCATATGACCTATTACAGGCACACCGGTTACTTTACCAGATCTTTTTTGCAAACATAAATTAATTTTATTTTTTGATAAATACAAAATGGTTATATATGTGTGTGTTTTATAATTTCAATTTGTTTTATCTATATATATGTGCCTAAAACTAATTGTGTCTGAATAAGAGACGACGACAACGAGCGTAAGACAAACAACAATAGTAGCAGGTCAATGCATACAAATTTGTATGGGAATGGGAGGCTAGAGAGATGGAGATGGAGATGGAGATGGATAGGATCCCTCACCCTATTGCATTGTTGATCTGAAAATAGAAGGCTGACTTGTTATGTTATGCAAGCACCCTCTACTTCATTAAAATAAACTTGACAGGACCTTGCTTCATATGTTAAAATATGCAATATGAATTATGTGCCAAGTTTATGTATCTTCTTGTAAATGCTTATGTGTGGGGATATGTTATTTTAAATGGTTAAATATGTACTTTCAATAAATACACAGCAACATAACTTGCAGCAAATAAACCATCAAACTCAGAACAATCACAACATGATAAAGGAGTTCACCTCCCTCCGGGCTACATCTCCTTGAGCCTCCATCAATGGACTTGGCTCTCTGAGATTAATTTATCAAAAGTTATTTTACAAGCTGTTTCTCAACTCCAATGGAAAAACAGACTGTACCATTGAGATCAGAACACATAAAAACCCCAAAAATGACTAATACAAATCTGAAAAAGGATCATGGCTCATCCGGGCATGACCTCTTCTACATGTGGCCATAAGCTTCACTGAGCTTCTTTTTGGAAAAAACACCTGTAAAAGTCCTTAAAAGCCTCTAAAACCTGTCCCAATGTGTTCATAGCATAACAATTAGCCAAAAATGATTATTCAATCACAGAAAACAAACATAGGCTCACCAAAACATGTCCTCAATCAATGAGGCCTTCAAGCTCCCTTGAGCTCTCTGAAACTTAAATGGTGAAACACCTATATAAAAAGTCTTCAAATGGCCTTGATAACAGTGCCAATGGATCCAAGACATCCAAAAACCCCTAGTTGGGCTTTTACGGCACCTCAATCGGCCAAAAGATGAAGAAGTTAGGCCTCCTCCATTTTCCTCCTTCAAGCTTGCTATCTCTACATCTACAAAACGCACCCTTCTTGAATGAAACTGGCACACACACAATAAATAGGGTGAAAACCCAGCACTGGGCGCAATCGCGCCAACGGTGCAAACCGTAGGACGGTTAAGGGCACGCCAGCCCCTAACCGCCTAGCACCTGGGAACATGTGGTCCTCCATATGACCTTGCGTTTTATAAAAAGGGATAAGTTTCCAAAACCGAATGGTCAAATGACAAGTGTATAACCAACAGTTGGTTGTAACCGTACAAACCAAAATCAAAACCGTGCACATGCGTAAACCGGTGTTCATATGCAAAGGAGTGCTCGATCGGGGGCTAACTTCGTTGTTATACCAAAATCCGCGCGCACAATTTAACCGGTCATATGGATCAATACACACGACCACGGGCCAACCGTTCAAAACGCGCGCCATAATATATCGATCATATGGTAATGCAATATAACCGCGGGTCGGGGCTAAGCCCCGGCCCAACCCCTCCTCCGTATACATTATAACATAAACTTAAATATATTGTAGCCCATATACATAACAAGGATCATCGTGTGGCCTATTGGCACGGCGGACTTACCAAAACTTTGACTGGTGTGGGAGGTTCGGGGGTCGAACCCCACGGACTCCAATAAAATTTTACAAACCAAAAACCAAATAAAGGGGTGCCACGTGGCAGCCCATGACTGGGCCACGTGGCACCTTACCATTTGCCAAAAACCATGCCACGTGTCGACAAATGATTCGACCACACCTGCCAACCAGAATCTGCCACGTCACCTCTATCACCTCAGTGTACGGACGTGCCACATCATCATACGGACATGCCAAGTTAGCATCCATACGGACTGTACGGACTATACAGTCAACACTCATTTTTTTCCTGTTTGACGATTCAGACAGATCGTGATATCTCTCGCTCCCGACGTCCGTTTGAGACGAAACGAGTTGCGTTGGGTTCGTGATGACGAGGGCTACGCTCCTGTTCGTTTTGAGGCAATTCAGAGAATGTTGATTTTTGGGCTAAATTTTGACCCCTGGTCCAGATTTTGATTACACCTTCCCACTGAAAGGCTTTTGGACCCACAAAATCTTATGATTATCTGTCTGCTTTCAAGTTATATCAAAATATTTTCGACAATCACCTGAATACTTTGACATGTCGTGCACTGCAACTGACTATGTCCCTCAACCATTGTTCTCTGGCTGCTGCTGACCCACTGTTCTCTCTGTGCTTGGAAGACTGTCAACCTTCCCACTGAGAATCAAGTCCCTCTTTCGAACTTTTTGATGTCAACATAATCAGCTCTCCAATGGCTACAAAAACTTCCTGCGACATCTTGTCACAAACCAAGAAAACCATCAATCTTGAAAACAAATTATACAAGACTGAAAAATGATGCCAACAAAGTCTTTTGCTCTTCAAACAACTGTCGCATCTCGTACTTCATCAAAACACATGGAGTTTTCTTGCATCAGGGTGTACTCAAAATCAAATTACAAGTCAACAAACACCATCGACTAAACACAAGTCGAAAAACACGATTGACACAACATAGTCGTTAGAAAATCATCAACACCAGTCAAGACTCATTTAAAACATCTCAACCTTCCCAAAATGACAAGTCGACAAACATGATTTTCAATCATGAATCATTCATGATGAACTATCACCAGGTTCACTGCTTACACATACATAAAAACAAATGCATGTGCATAACTCTTCAACTCTCCTTCCAGTACAAACATAAGTACATAAACCCCGTAACATGTGGGTACATAAGAGCTGAACATGAAAAAGATACATGGTTGTAACAAGTGAACATCATATCCATCTTTTACATCCTCCTGGCGAATTTATGCAACAACAAAAATGCCTTCAAAATGAATTGCATTCACATGCAACTTGCATCATGCAAGTTGTGATAAACTGCTGCAACTTATCATGCTTCCCATAAATGCACACATATCGCTGAAAAGTGCATTTACAATAGAAAAATGCAAGTCTTACTTGCTCAAGAAATCCAACCATTTCTTACCAAGACAACTCAACGGTGACTTTTTCTGCTGGAAATCGTCCTCTTGTGAATCATATTGACTCACATCGATGATGGAATCTCCTCTTCCATTCTTGCCAAACTCTTTATCCATCTGCTTCTGGTGATGTGGATGAGTGGTTGGATGCAATGTCCAACATTGGTCAATGAGATGACCCCGCTTCTGACAATGAGTGCAAATCTTTTGCATCCTCTTTTCACGCTGTCTTTGCTTATAAAATTTCCTGAAAGCGGTTAATCTTTTCCAACATTTTGAAACATGATGGTTATATAAACCACAATATGTACATGGATTCTTTCTTCCATTTTTACATACAAATTTATCATGCTTAACATAATCAAAAGCAACTGAATGATAAGC
>ML808768.1:72477-91171 GCA_009831015.1 Picea engelmannii
TTCATAGCCCATTTTTAACAATAACTTGGACCCTATTCCTCTTGTGTGACTTTCAAAACCACCAAAACATTCATCTTGAGAGGAATTAGAAGATAAACTAACATTGCATACCTTATGTTCATGCATGTACTTGGTAAGGGTTTATTTTGCCTCATGGAGTTGAATCTCCATCTCATGCAACTTTGCAAGAAGCTGGTCTTTCTCTTGCTTCATGGCCATCAACTTCTCTTCAAGGGCAATGCTCTCATTTCTGTCTTCACACATCTCTTTCATCAAATCTCTCATGGTTAGAATCTCTTCTTTGTCAAAGAATTTAGATAATTAAGATGTATAAGAACTATCAATACTTGAAGCTTCCTCCATCCTTGGAAGATATCCAACTTCAACACAAAACTTGCACAAAAACCAATAGCTAAATCTCAAGCTATCAATGGCAAACACATGAGAAAAACAAACTATGCTCTGATACCACCTGATCTGAAAATAGAAGGTTGACTTGTTATGCTATGCAAGCACCCTCTACTTCATTAAAATAAACTTTACAGGACCTTGCTTCATGTGTTAAAATATGCAAGATGAATTATGTGCCAAGTTTATGTATCTTCTTGTAAATGCTTATGTGTGAGGATATGTTCTTTTAAATGGTTAAATATGTACTTTCAATAAATACACAACAACATAACTTGCAGCAAATAAACCATCAAACTTAGAACAATCACAACATGATAAAGGAGTTCACCCCCCTCCGGGCTACATCTCCTTGAGCCTCCATCAATGGACTTGGCTCTCTAGGATTAATTTGTCAAAAGTTATTTTACAAGCTGCTGCTCAACTCCAATGGAAAAATAGACTGTACCATTGATATTAGAACACATAAAAACCCCAAAAATGACTAATACAACTCTGAAAACGGATCATGGCTCATCCGGGCATGACCTCTTCTACATGTGGCCATAAGCTTCACTGAGCTTCTCTTTGGCAAAAACACCTGTAAAAGTCCTCAAAATCCTCTTAAACCTATCCCAATGTGTTCAGAGCATAACAATTAGCCAAAAATGATTATTCAATCACAGAAAACAAACATAGGCTCACCAAAACATGTCCCCAATCAATGAGGCCTTCAAGCTCCCTTGAGCTCTCTGAAACTTCAATGGTGAAAAATCTGTAGAAAAAGTCTTCAAATGGCCTTGATAATAGTGCCAATGGATCCAGGATGTCCAAAAACCCCTAGCTGGGCTTTTATGACACCTCAATCGGCCAAAAGATGAAGAAGTTAGGCCTCCTCCATTTTCCTCCTTCAAGCTTGCTGTCTCTGCATCTACAAAACACACCCTTCTTGAATGAACCTGGCACACACGCAATAAATAGTGTGAAAACCCAGCACTGGGCGCAACTGCGCCAATGGTGCAAACTGTAGGACGGTTAAGGGCGCGCCAGCCCCTAACCGCCTAGCACCTGGGCACATGCGGTCCTCCATATGACCTTGCGTTTTATAAAAAGGGCTAAGTTTCCAAAGCCGAATGGTCAAATGACAAGTGTATAACCAACGGTTGGTTGTAACCGTACAAACCAAAATCAAAACCGCGCACATGCGTAAACCGATCATATGGATCAATACACACGACCACGGGCCAACCATTCAAAACACACGCCATAATATATCGATCATATGGTAATGCAATATAATCGCGGGTCGGGGCTAAGCCCCGGCTTGACCCCTCCTCTGTATACATTATAACATAAACTTAAATATATTGTGGCCCGTATACATAACAAGGATCATTGTGTGGCCTATTGGCACGACGGACTTACCAAAACTTTGACTGGTGTGGGAGGTTCGGGGGTCGAACCCCACGGACTCCAATAAAATTTTACAAACCAAAAACCACATAAAGGGGTGCCACGTGGCAGCGCATGACTGGGCCACGTGGCACCTTACCATTTGCCAAAAACCATGCCACGTGTCGAAAAATGATTCGACCACACCTGCCAACCAGAATATGCCACATCACCTCTGTCACCTCAGCATACGGACATGCCACATCATCGTATGGACATGCCAAGTCAGCATCTGTACGGACTGTATGGACTGTACAGTCAGCACTCATTTTTTTTCCTGTTTGACGATTCAGACAGATCGCGATATCTCTCGCTCCCGACGTCCGTTTGAGACGAAACGAGTTGCGTTGGGTTCGTGACAATGAGGGCTACGCTCCTGTTTGTTTTGAGGAAATTCCAAGAACATTGATTTTTGGGCTAAATTTTGACCCCTGGTCCAGATTTTGATCAATTGTAGACTCATTCCCTTTTGAGGAATGTTGTCCTCCTCAAGTTTTATGATGAGGCTTCCACTCTCAGGGGGAACTATTCATTTTTACAACAATTGATTCATCATTCAGATGATGCTCGACAAACATTCAGGGTCAGTTCTAATATGTGGTATCATCCCACATAGGAGGATATTTATTTTATTACCGGGTTTTCTACAAGGGGCGAGGTTTTTCCCTAGTTCTCTAATCTATTGCCTAACATTTCAGGAGAGAGCCAGTTGGAATATGTGTAGAGATATGTCGGTTAGGACATTGTTTCCACTATGAAATTCCAGGTTGTTGGTGTTCAGTTGTGGATAGATGCATTTGGTGCAGAGGAGGTTATGTGTCTATCCCTTATTGTCATAGAAATCACACACTTTACTTCTGATAAACAGTGCATTAGTTTCTCATTGATGTACTATGTAGATAGTTTAGTTCAAAGGCCTCAAATGATTAGGTGGTCGGAGATATTTTCGTGTCAGTTTTGTTTTTCATTGGATCCTTGTTGCTTTGTTTTTTATGGGAGGTTATTATTCCTATTTGTGTCAGAGTTGTTACATTTTTTTAGAGCCTTCATTTCACTCGGTCAACAATATCCCACTTCTCTTCTAGGCCTATGATTGATGCACGTATGTACATGTGGGGGAAAATTTTTCCTGAGAGGGGCCAACCGGAGTGGCCGTGTACTCAAGCAGGTACAAAGATATGTGATTTTTTGGCTGGAGAGGAAAATCTTGTCTTGAAACTTGTACAATATTCATACACAGGGATGGATTGGAGAGGATGTATGAACATCCTATTTACTCTAGACAAGCCACCCGATAATAGAGGTAATACTATTGTTATGTTTTAAAAAATTTGGTTGCACATTTTTTTTGTCTTATTTAATGCACATGTAATTTATTGTAACATTGTGTTTCAATTATCTAATTATTATTGTCTATTGTTTTGCATATATTGGCATATATGTTAGGGATGAGCCTCCCCAACAAGGTGGCGATATGGATGAGACAACTAAGAAGCCTTTAGTATAGAGACCTGACATGCCATGTAGGCCAGATCAGAGAGTTAGAACTAAGGTGACAAATCACATATGTGGACTAATTGACAGTTAGGGAGTGGTACATGTACATGTTCGAGAGATATTATGGGTATCAGAGCCATTTGACATATGGGCGACCCTTCCTCATGACATGACATCACTGATGTTCCATGTTTTCAATGCCCTCAACCTTATCGAGATATTGAGATATTTCTCTCAATCCACTTCATGTGTCTCATATTTTGAGGATGATACCCATGATTCTCCACCACATGATTATCCACCACTTGGTCCTCCATTGGACCGACTGACATCCCCTCCACCACCTCATCCTTATCGTCGTTTTTGTCGTCCTCCTCCTCCATGTGATCTTGGTGGAGAGATATACCAAACTCTACTTTTGTCATTGTTATCTGACATGGGTACTAATGGACTCTCTACCTCTGGTAGCAAAGGAACTGATGCCTTTGGCTCTGGTGGTGGACCTAGCTAGTAGTGGTATTGGACATGTATATTGATTGTTGTATATTTGACTTGAGATGTATATATGACATTTATATTGATACGTATATGGCTCATGTGTATATTATGTTTTTTCATATCATGTTGATGTTGTTGTTTGATTTATAAATTGTATTATGAGTACACTAATGATAAGCATTATTAATTATTTCTCCATGTTTAAATTAAATTTGAGATGTATCACTCATTTAAATTTAGTGTTTCCATATAATGTTTAACTTTAGTATTATGAAATTGTTTAATTTGGATCGTGATTGTAAAAACTTATAACCATTAATGTCATATAATGTTTAACTCTTCTTCAAAGTGAATTGTTTGTTGTCCAACAAGATACAATATGTTGACTAAACATGTTTAAAAACACAAACACAAATACATAAATATGATGAGTGAAATGAATGTGATTTGAATAATTATGTCTTTTTCATATATTGTAATAATAAAGTTATGATATAATTTTTCAACAACACTATGATATAATTATTCAGTGTCAGAGTTGTTTACATTTTTTTTAGAGGCTTCATGTCACTCGGTCAACAATATCCCACTTCTCTTCTAGGCCTATGATTGATGCACCTATGCACATGTGGGGGCATTTTTTGCCTGAGAGGGGCCAACCAGAGTGGTCATGTACTCAACCAGGTACAAAGATATGCGATTTTTTGGCTGGAGAGGATAATATTGTCCTCAAACTTGTACAATACCCATACACGGGGATGGATTGGAGAGGATGTCCAGACATCCTATTTACTCTAGACAAGCCACCAGATAATAGAGGTAATACTATTGTTATGTTTTGAAAATTTTGGTTGCACATTTTTTTTGTCTTATTTAATGCACATGTAATTTATGGTAACATTGTGCTTCAATTATCTAATTATTATTGTCTATTGTTTTGCATATATTGGCACATATGTTAGGGACGAGCCTCCCCAAGAGGGTGAGGAGATGGATGAGACAACTGAGAAGCCTTCAATATAGAGACCTGACATTCCATGTTGGCCATATCAGAGGGTTAGAACTAAGGTCACAAATC
This sequence comes from Picea engelmannii, assembly GCA_009831015.1. Classification (NCBI taxonomy): domain Eukaryota; kingdom Viridiplantae; phylum Streptophyta; class Pinopsida; order Pinales; family Pinaceae; genus Picea; species Picea engelmannii. Next base: position 77,390 of record ML808768.1, read on the forward strand.
ACATATGTGGTCTAATTGACAGTTAGGGAGTGGTACGTGTACATGTTCGAGAGATATTACGAGTATCAAAGCTATCTGACATATGGGCGACCCTTCCTCATGACATGACATCACAGATGTTCCATGTTTTCAATGCCCTCAACCTTATCGAGAGGTTGAGATATTTCACTCAATCCACTTCATTTGTCTCATATTTTGAGGATGATACCCCTAATTCTCCACCACATGATTATCCACCACTTGGTCCTCCACCAGACTGACCGACATCCCCTCTGCCACCTCGTCCTTGTCGTCATTGTCGTCATCCTCCTCCTCCATGTGATCTTGGTGGAGAGATATACCAAACTCTACTTTTGTCATTGTTATATGACATGGGTACTAATAGACCCTCTGCCTCTGGTAGCAAAGGAACTGTTGCCTTTGGCTCTGGGGGTGGACCTAGCTAGTAGTGGTAGTGGACATGTATATTGATTGTTGTATATTTGACTTGAGATGTATATATGCCATTTATATTGATACGTATATGGCTCATGTGTATATTATGTTTTTTCATATCATGTTGATGTTGTTGTTTGATTTATAAAATGTATTATGAGTACGCTAATGATTAACATTATTAATTATTTATCTATTTTTAAATTAAATTTGAGATGCATCACTCATTTAAATTTAGAGTTTCCGTATAATGTTTAACTTTAGTATTATGAAATTGTTTAATTTGGATTGTGATTGTAAAAATTTATAACCATTAATGTCATATAATGTTTAACTCTTCTTCAAAGTGAATTGTTTGTTGTCCAACAAGATACAATATGTTGACTAAACATGTTTACAAACACAAATACATAAATATGATGAGTGAAATGATTGTGATTTGAATAATTATGTATTTTTCATATATTGTAATAATAAAGTTATGATCCCCCGATCAGGGTGGTATTGCGGTCCACCTGGCAGGCTGTGCGCGAGGGAGAGGGCCAGCGGAGCACGGAGCCATGTGCTCGGCTCGTGCCCGCTGCAGCTGCCACCCCAGGACTTTAAACCGCATTCAAGGCTGATGGGAGGGGCATTAATCCCACCCCCCTCGACCCACTCTATGTATCGAACCATGCGGATTTATTTTGGCATTATCGCCTGGTTGTGTGGCTTAGACTTTGGTCCTGCAATTTTCATGGTTTTTCAGGCGATTTTTACACTCCACCTTGGCTCTGCAGACCTTCTGCAGAAGCCGAGCTTTTCCATGCCACGTCTTCGTATGCGCCCTCGTCTGGGCTCTCCATGGCACCCGCGACGCCCTCGCTCCCCCTCCTCACCCTCCGGTTCACCCACCCCAGGTCCTCGCTATGTAGATTTAGTCGACACCTCCTGGACCCAGGCATGGCGCTCTCCCCCCGACCGACACTCCTCCTCTCCCCCGTCGTCGCTCCATGGCCAACCTCGTCACAATCAAAAGACGACCTCTCCCTTTCTGCCGCGTGAACACTCTGCCATTCTACAGGACCTTGTTTTTGAGCTCCAGGATGGGGTGAATGACCTCCAATTCCGGGTCCAGCAAATGGAAGGGAGGCTTTCTATCCTTCTTCAGCTCCTAGCCACTCCCCCTCCAGCCGCTCCAGAGATTTCCAGCGATCCTCCTGAGACATCCAGTGACAATGCAAGCAGTCACCAACAAGCTACCACAGGGAAAGGCCAGCATTTCGACGGGACGACAGTTTCTCCAGAGCCCATGACTGCTCTCGCGCGGAAGGAGACTTTGGCACACTCTGCAGGAGGGAACGACAAGGCAACTCCGGCAGTGGTAGACGAGGAGACGGATACCAGCACCCAGAAGCACGAGGATGAGCGCAACAATGCCACGGATATGCAATGGACTGCCAACGAGACACCTGTCATAGAGGAACCCTGGCCTACCATCCTACCTGAGTATGTTCCAAATTATACAGTGCTTGTTCCTTACTTTAGCTCTAGTGGCTCTCATGGTAGTTAAATAGTTTAGACTTTCACCAGCTCTGTTAGAAATTTTGCTACTTATTATATACGGTTGGCTGAATTGGTTTCTCCTCACGGAGCAGTTCAGTAATTACAACCGCATGACTTAGCAAATGTACTCTTGATCCTGGTTCTGAGAAGGATTCTTATATAATACAAAAACTTACTTACAAAAAAAAAATAATAAAGTTATGATATATTTTTTCAATAACACTATGATATAATTATTCAGTAATAGTAATAATGATATAATAATAATGTTATTTTATTAATTTTTATTATTCAAAGATTACAAGACAAAGTTATAATATAAGACAAAATCTAATTGTTTACTAAAGTTATAATATAATAATTAGTTTTTATTATTTTTTAATTTTTACAAAATTTTTATTAATTTACATTATTCAACTATTATAATACATTAAATTTAAATTATTAAATATAAAGAATAATAATAAATTTTGATCTTTACACTTTTGATGAAATGGTTTTATAATTTTTAACTCTGTTATCAACTTTATGAAACTTCTATTAAAAAAGTATGTAAGTATTAATTGAATCTTCTATTAAAAAATATGCTAAGTATTGTATTTTTTTTATTTTGTATTAAAATGTATGTAAATATTGAATTTGGTTAATGAATGAAAAAATTAATTTGAATAATTACTCTTATGAAATGCTATTTTTTCATTTATTTTAATTATAAAGTTATAATATTTTTTCATAATTAAATTTACAATGGTTATATATATTATAAGTAATTAAATTTAAATTATTAAATATGAAAAATAAATCATTAAGAATAACAAATTTTTATATTTTGCTTTAAATGACTTTTATGATTTTTTTTTACCACCAATTTTATGAATCTCTTCATAAGGAAATGCAATTACTAGATTTTGTTAGTAAAGAAAATAATAAATTTGTTAAGGTTAAGAGAAAATTAAATTAGATTAGTTTTATATTAATTTTTAAAAATATAAAAATATTAATAAAACTCATTAAATAAAATAAACAAAAGTCTTTGAATAGATATTATAGGACTTCGTTGCCATATTTGATGTAATGATTGTATCTTTTTCCACAGGAGAAAGTTTCTCTTTTATATTCATAAGTATATAAAATTTTTACAAAGTAGCATAAAAATGCCAACAAACCGTGACCTGTGACCACTGTGGGTGGCACGCCCAGTCACACAAAACAGTCAGATGAAACTCATACAATATAGCAAATCTATGCCTGCAAACCGTGACCTGTGTCCAATGTGGGCAGCACGCACTGTCACACAAAACAGTAAAAAAAACCAGCAAGTGATCTAGATGTATCAAGCGGAATGCAGAGTGTATCACTCGGCCTCTCATGAACTGCGTGGAAGACAGCCTTTCTTATAACAGTTCCAAGATTTCTCTAACAAAATATTGGAGGGTCGAGTGTTCTGTAACTAATACAGTGACCCATATGCCAGAGGAAATGGAGCCTGTGTGATCTGTAACCAAAATAGTGATCCTGTTGCCAGAGTGTTTTTGTGTTCTGAGACTTATACAGTGACTCTTGTGCCAGTGGAAACTCGAGCCTATATGAACTGTAACCAAAAACAGTGATCCTGTTGCCAGAGTGTTTTTTCTGTGGCCTGTTCCTGCCTCGTCAAAGCTTGAGTTGAATAGGGGGGCCTTCGTTGCCATCCTCCCATTGGGCAAAAGTTATCAGTCCAGGAGGCCGGGTTAGAGCCTGTTTTGATAGCTGATCCGCAGTCTAATTTTCTTCCCTGAAGATGTGTATGGCTGTGAGGCTCTTGAAATGCCTTTTTTCTATGGTGGTTCTCTCTTTCCAACACTCCAATGCTGCTGATCTGAGCTCGACTTTGTCATTTATCTAGTCGATAATGACCTTGGAATCTCCGAGAAGTAGAAAATCTTCTATATTTAGCCTTCGAGCCAGGATGAGGGAAGCCCAAGCCCCCAGTAATTCAACTTTTGTGTTGGTTCCTTGTCCTCCGTTGAGCGTCCATCTGTAGGAGGTATGAGAGCTGATGTGAAAGTGGCCTCCTGCCCCGCAAAGTGGTCCATCAGATTGAGGAGCTCCATCGAACCAGGCGATGGCTTTGTCAATGGGAAGTGTGGTGGTTGATCTACATATTTTCTGGGCAGTAGAGGGGAGGGTAGGACGGCTGATAGAAGATAGAATGAGATGTGTCACATAATTTGTCGAGGGGGAAATATCATCAAATATTGCTGCATTCCTTGTCAACCAGATATTCCAACTGATGGTGGCTGGCAGTGAGGAATAGAGATTTTGTCTTGAGCACCAGGAGCTAAATCAGGAGAGTGTCGAGGGTCCATGCCACTGTACGGATAAATTTAGTGTCGCTGTGACTTGATGCCAGACTTGCTGAGTAAAGGTGCAACTCACGAAGAGATGGTGCGAGGTTTCACAATGTTCCTTGCACTGGTTTGGACCTGACCAACCCTTACTTTGGAGGATATCCCAGACTAGTAGTTTATTCTCCATCAAAAGCCAAGTAAACAATTTGAGCTTCAGCGGGCATTTCCACTTCCACGACCATGTGCGCCAGGTCTGATCACTAGTGGGCCAGATTTCCTCTGTCAATGCTTTGTAAATATTTCGGACAGATATGATTCCAGATTTGTCGCCGCCCGTCCAAATGAGGTTGTCACTTCTCTCCTGAAGGCTAATGCCTGCCTCATTTAGGTGGTGTGTGAATCGATTCCATTCCGCTGAGAGTTCTCTGTCTAGTAACAACATTGAGCTTGTTGTCCAGGATTCACCAAGTGTATTGCTGCTGAGAGGTGCTTTTATGTGGAAGAGGTAATGATGGCCTAAATTGTGAAGGCGCTCCAACAGTCTCGAGGAGAGATGGGCCCTTTTTCCCATGCCGAGGATGTCGTCTTTACCTAGTTCGATAGCTGTACCATTTCCAGACAGCCATGCAATCCAATGTAGAAGGATCGATAACGATCTTTGAAGGTTCTTCCAAGTCTGTGAGCCTCTCAGTGAAGAGGTGGAGGCTGATCTGAGCCAGGAATGAACTGACAGGTGTGCAAGATATTTTTCTTTTATGAGGTTGTGCCAAATTCCTGGGACCATCAGTATATGCCAAAGTGTGTTTGCCAAAAGAGCAAGGTAGGAAAGGTGCAGGTTTCTCAAGCCCTAGCCACCTAGTGCTTTAGGTTTTGAAAGGGTTTCCCACCTACATAAATGGATGGCTCTGCTGTTCTTGCTGTTTTTCCAAAGAAAGGAAAAAATTAACTTGCGTATCTTCGTTAGCACTGATTTTGGGATGTATGCCAATGCCATCCAATACACCGGGAGACTTTCCAGGACAGCCTTTATCAATATGTATCTGTCGCCAATGGATAGACATCTATTACACCAATGTTGAATTCTGCGTTCAAATTTATCATATAACCAGCCCCAGTCCTTTGCTTTGTAACTTGTTGGTTTGATAAAGTATCTGAGATAGGTGAAGCCCATCTCCAGATCTCGAGAATCAATGTTAAAAAGTGTTTTTAACTCCAACAGGAAATCTGCCCTCGCTCCTGTGGCCAAGAATAATGACTTCTGGTAATTTATTTTTAGGCCTGTGACAGAGCAGAAGGCAGTTAGCACCTGGAAAATTTCTTTCCATTCAGACATGGAATCTGATGCCATAATGATCACGTCATCTACGAAGAGTAAATGAAGGATATGAGTTAGTATTGAAGCTCTGATTCCCGTTAGATTGCCATCTAATTTTCTCCTTTTTAGCAAGATGCTGAGACATTCTAAGACTAGTATAAAGAGTAGGGGTGAGAGGGGACATCCCTGTCGTAGTCCTCTTTCATTGTGGAAAGTCTTTGTTGCCTCTCCGTTGATTAGAACTGCCAGGGAGGCAGTATATATGCATCCCATCATCCATTTTGTGGTGGCTGCCCCAAATCCACATTGGAGTAGGATGAGATGAAGGAAGTTCCAGTTTACACAGTCGAAAGCCTGTTTTAGATCTAGTTTTAAGAGGATGGCAGTAAGGTTTTTTGTTTTGATGCTGTGTAAGCACTCTTGTGTTGTGCCTATAGAATCAAGGATATGTCTCCCCTTGAGGAAACCAAGATGCTCTTCTGCCAGTTCTCGCGAGAGAAGAGGGCGAATCCTGTTTGCAATAATCTTGGTGATGATTTTGTAGCTGAGATTACACAACGAGATCGGTCGGTAGTCCGAGAACTGGCGGGGATGGTTCTGTTTTGGAATTAGGACAATGTAAGTGTTGTTCAGTTGTGTGTTAACCAGTCCTCTATTCCTCAAATCCTCAATCAATTCCAGCAGGTCTTGTGCCATTAAGTCAAAATATTGGAGGTAGAGTTCCACCGTCCATCCATCGGGTCCGGGGATTTTTTCTTTTTTAAAGCCTTTTATTACCTATAGAATCTCCTCTTTGGTGCAGGGAGCTTCCAGTGCTCTCGCTTCTTCTTCCATGACCATCCGTGGGAAGAGTTGAGCTGCATCTGCCTGGTCCTGTATAGTGACATTTTGATCTTCTTTGAAAAATCTCTTGAAGTAACTATGTGCCTCATATTTGATGTCTTCTAACCTGTGGGCAGTGCTGCCATTCTCTACCTCAATATCCCAAATAAGTTTTTTATTCCTACGATGGCTTGCAAAGCGGTGGAAGAATCCAGTATTGCTATCTCCACTACTAAGCCAGAGCGCGCGACTTTTTAGACGCCATCTATTCTCTTTTGCCTGAAGAATGTGCAGTCGGGATGCTTGTAGAGTGTGTAAATCTGCATCGATTTCTATCTTTTGGTTGGATCGCGCCTTGAGCCTGTGTAAACAAGAGATTTTAAATTCGAGCTTGTTCATGGTGGCTGTATCATGCATTTTCTTCCATTTCATCCAGGTTATAGTGTTTGTTCTAAGACATTTAAGATTTCTGACTAGATTTCCTTGTGCATCTCCTGGTAGTGTGAGTGATGGATCAGTCCATACTTTTTTCACAATCCGATCGAATTTAGTTTTCTGCATCCATGCCGTATTGAATTTGAACGGATAGCTCACCCCCGTCTTGCCTTTTCCAAGCTGAAAGCAGATGGGAGTGTGGTCGAACAGGAAGGTCAGTTCCACCCAGGCCCGTGCCATGTGTGAGGAAGTGAGTAGTTCTTCAGAGATCAGGAATCTGTCTAGGCGCTTTTCAATGCTGTGGGTGCCCGATCTTCCATTTCGCCATGTAGGCAGTAATTCGACCGGTTCCAAATCAATTAAAGCATTTTTTGTGAGAAGCTTGGTGAAGAAGGGCGCTAATGAGTCAGTTCTTGCCTTGACGCCCCAGATTTCCTTTGAGCTGAGCGTGAAATTTAAGTCTCCGGCGATTATGATGTCTTTTATAGCAAGTAGTCCCAGGCTGTCCAACTTCTCCCAGAAAACTCTGTGGTCCAGACACGGTCCGTATGTGTTGAGCAGGGTCAAGGAGGAGTTTAGTTTGAAACATGTGCCAGTTAAAAGAATACCACCTGGACTGAGCAAAGGCGTAAAATCAAATTGTGACGGATCCCAGGCCGCCAGGAGTCCGCCTAAGCTTCCTATGGAGATGGTTGCACAGACCATCCAGTCCGGTCTGAGGGCAAAGAGGAAATTTCTTGCAGCTTCAGCTTCCACTAATGTTTCTTGTAAAAAAATTACTGTCGGTCTGATTTTGTCTAGTAGTCGTCTCATGGAGGCTAGTTTCAGGAGCCCTCCAAACCCTCTGATATTGAGGGAGATAAGTATCATGGTTTAGCCCTAGCTTGGGCTTTTAATCCTCTAAGGGCCCGGGTTGAATGATCAGTAGGTTGTGAAGCTGAGCTTGAAGCCACCGCGTTCTCCTTTTTCCTTGCGCTACGAGTTTTGAGAGGTGAGATCTCTAAGGCCAATCCTCTGGACCAAGATGGTACTGTTGCACTGTTCTCATTTTTTCCTGTGGTCGATGAATTGTTACCCGAGGATCGGATGAGTTGTTTTCCAATGTAGAGCGGTAGTGGGATAGAGTCAAAAGGTAGAGGGGAAGCTGGTGTAGGGGTGTGTATCAGAATGTCCAAGTCCCTAGCCGATAAAGGAGGTTCCGAGTAGCCAGGAGGAGGTGTGGTATCTCTAACCGGGAGCTCAGAGTCCGCCAGGGGTTGAGTGGGAGTGATTTCACTATGAGGGGAGGAACTATGCAAGGGTGGGGAAGGGTGGGCGATAAAGGGCTCATTCGGCTCTAGAGGAGGTGCCATAGCATCTAATCGTGTTGGGATGTGGGGCGACAGAGGCAGGAGAGTGTTTTCGGAAGCTGTTGTCGGATGTGTGGAGTTTGTATCCAATGAATTTAACTTGAGCCTCTCCTAAGATGATAGATATTTGTAAAGTGAAGGACAGTAAAACATAATCTTGCTCACCATTGAACCGTCGAGTGGGTCTGTGTTCATTTCTTGCTGTTGAGTTGTTGACTCCCCTGTTGAAGCATCAGACTGTGTGTCATAGCCATTTAACCTGACTTCTTCCGACGCGGATGCCTCTGGTTCAATGGGAGGATGCTTGTAACAGTCCCGTCTCAAGTGGTCGGTTCTGCGGTAGAAGGAACACCTGAAAGGGATTCCCAGATAGTCGATTTTTTGGGCTATAAGCTGGCCTCTCCATTCTATGTTCAGGACTTCCAGTAGTCCTGCATGAATATTTAGTTCCACCAGGATTTTAGCCATTTTTCGGTCAGATGAAACCAGGGAGGCTGTGTCCACTGTTAAGAAGCGCCCCAATGATGATCCGATAAGTTCAAGGGCATGTTAGTTCCATAGTTGAAGAGGAAGTCCAGGTAAGAGGACCCAAAGGTGCCTATAGGAAAAATATTCAGTGGTAGGGTTGAAGCTGAGCCTCCAACGCTTTAGCATGAGGCTACCACCTCCAACCGCCCAGAACTTGTCCAGGATTCGAATAGTATCCTCAGGCGACTTGAAAATAAAGCCAAACCATCCGTTTTGTAGAAGGAGTACTCTAGGAGAATACCCTAGAAGAGGCTGCCGTGAAACTATTGTCCAGTCTTCCAAGCTCTAAAAGCATTTGTCTTTGTAGGCAAGTCTGCCAACCAGAGCACATAGTGCCAAGTTGCATGCTTCAGACAGTCCCACATCCATGCCTAGGATGAGTTTAGGGTGGGCCTTTTTTGGTCTCCAGACCCTCTGTGGCTTATGTCTGTTGGTAGGAGAGTGGCCAGAGGGGGTGCTTGATTGATTTTTGTAACCACCGTGTCTGTTGTAGGCGTGGAGCTTGGGAAAGGTTTTCTCAGGTAAAGGCTTTAGTGGGGTAGTTTCTGCGTTAGAAAGGTGGAGCGTGGAGCCAGGCACGGGATGTTTGGAAACTGGGGTAAGCTGTTTTTGTAGGTAATGTTTGTTTATCATGTCGTCAATAGTAGCCATAACTTCCGGGTGGTCCCAGGGGTCCCCGATTTGCCTTTCAGTATCTCCCAGGTTCAGTGAATCCATGAAAGTTGCTATAGATGCTACAAGGATATGCTCTGCCTGGGATGGTGGGGAAAGTGACAGGGGTCCTGACAGGTACAGGTTGGACCCAGCTTGTGCCCCGTGGTGACTGTTGTCTTTAGTGGGATAAGGGGCAGGTAAAAACAGGCAGGTGTTGGATCGAAAGACAGATTATAAAAAGAGATCGGGGTTTGTGCGATGGCAGGTGCTAAGGGTATTATCTGAAAGTAGGAACTGGATCCCCGAGGAGACAGTTGTCTTTGGTGGGGCTTGTGGACAGGTAAAAGTAGATAGGAGCAGGGTCAGGAGTGAGAGTGCAGATTTAAAAGGAGGTCACAAATTAAACCAGAAAGTAAAGTGAGGAAGAGTCTATCAGGCAGAAACCAAAGTAACCTAAGAAGCTACTGTGTCCAACCGTGTCCCTTCGTTTTCTCGCTCTTCATATTGTATAGCCTCCAGTTGTCAATGGTGCAAGTGGTTCACACATAGTCACGCCTGTCTTGGGTGCCAAAATCTTTAATTTTAACCCGATTCAAATATGTCCTCCTGAATTTTCCACTGGAGCTTCAACGGAAAGTTGGATGTACCTATCTGGAGGCAGTATGGCCGAGTTCCACCGGGAGATAATGAACAACACGTGGTGCAATGAGTGGGGAATGAGAACCGATAAACAAATTAATTACAAAGCGAAAGACAATAAAACTAGAGATTGTTTAGTAGAAAGATAGTCATCCTATCGATTCCTATCTGAACTGGTTCAAACTCAATCTGTTTGGACCTCCCTCCAGGGAAAATTCAAAAGTCACCTCGGCTCTGGTTCCTCCATTTTCCCGCTAATGTCCTACCTAATATGAGTGGTAATGATTGTATCTAACATGAGTGTAGATGCATAAATATATTCACAATAAACAAAGTGGTTTTATTGTTGCATTAACATGCATTGTAAAGTTTTGGTGATTTTGTTACCACTTGTCACTTCTTTTTGTAAGTGTACTAATTGTCCATGAGTTATGTGATGGTTTCCTTGTTTATTCTAAGATATAAATCTTTGTTTTCCATGGTAACAACTTGGCTAGTAAAAGTTAAGATTGTTAATTTATCAATGAAAACCTAATACATATTAAAAATTTCCTTAATTGTGACTAGTCTCTCGAAAAGACTCTTTTAGAATTTCGATTTCCTTCGTATATTGACACTTATTTCAAGGAGAATGTAAAAAGAACGATTAATATAAGTTTATATGTTTAGAAAACTAAATGATGAAGTGGAATAGGTGAAGGCCATGATAGTTGCATTAGTTAAGGTTGGGAATGCCATTCATGTTGGTAATGTCATTCATGTTGGTAATGCCAACACCACAAGTTTGATTCCACAACTCATAGATGTTACAAGAAATTATCTTTTTGGAATTTCCCTTAGAAGTTCCATCAAAGTAAGTATATATTTATTTTAATTTTGAACTTTTAAATAAAATATATATTTACTACTATAATATATGAATACGGCATCAACTTTACGATATCTCAATTAATTCTTAATAATTCAAAAGTTAACATAAACATATGTTAATATAATACAATATAAATTTGCGATAATAAACAATAAATATGGCAATAAAATTATATCAAAACCATAATTTATGCTTGTACTATTTAATGTATTTTCAATATGATGGTTGTAAAGGGTTGTTAACTTTTCATATCAAACATTATAGAATGAAGAAAAGAAAAACATAATTGGCCAATTATAGATGCCCATAATAAAATGACACATCCACAATATGAATGTTGAAACAAAACATTTGCATATCACTCTTCATTGCCATCACCCTGATTCTCTTCCTCACTTGGCATTATAACATTTTTGTTCTCAAAAAGATGTTTTTATCTCGGATCATGTCTCAGTACACACCACCAATCCCCATATAACACATCTGGATAAAATAACACTTGGTTGTAGTGTTTTGGGAAAACATAAGGCTCCTTAGTTTCAACTTACATTTTTTTAGCGTTAATGCATATTATCCCACTATCATGAACTTCATTTACATTTCTCTAGTCGAAGGTATCCCACCACTTGAAACTAAAAAAAACACATTGAAAAGATGAGAAGTCCATTTGTATGATCTCTTGTATATTTCCAATGTAACCTAACTTTCCCTCTATTAGGTTTTGATTACAGTGGTTGGCATGACTATATTGGTTGAACTCGACCTCCACTGCAAAATATTTTGTGACTTATCCATCATTGACATCCTCAATGCGAAAATGATGTCCATATGCCCACATAGATGGGAGCAAATGCACCTGTAAAAATGTGAATAAAGGATTGTGTCATATGTCTAATAACTCGAGCATTAATAAAAATACAATACATGGTACAATTCAAATGTGTAATATTATAAATTGAACATGGTACTTAGAGATATTATTATAGATTGATGCACCTGATTCCTATGTTTAATGGATCGAGCTCTTCTCCACGTGGGTAATGACTGAACACACCATATTTCTCTGTGACTTGGTCAACCACCCAACTATTAGGACATATTTTTGGCATATTTTATTTTAAAACATCAAGATAAGGAATGCTTCTACCATTCAACCATCTAAATGTTTTTATGTCACGGCCCGATTTCCTTATTTTCTCTTCATACAACATCACCCATGGTTTCATTGCCTCTGTGTTGTAAAAAGAGAATTTGTTTATGACATCAATTTATTAATTCATTGATGTATACAAGAATTCAAAATGAATAGTATGAGATCAAATATATATTATCAACTTCAATGTAACAATTTCTCTATACAAATTTGACAAAAGGTAAGTGACTTACTATTTATCATGCACTTTTTTATGTTCCCTTGGAATAGATCCCCTTCCCCTTTTTCCTCATCCCATCGGTCGTCCCAAATCGTTACCCTTGGTGTGCATCAGTTTGATTAATGTATTGAATGACATAATAGGACCACTAGTATACCATGTACCCCTCCGCCATAGAGCCCTCTTGTTTCTCCCTTTATCGAATAAATCTCTTCAATTTTTGAATGTACCTCTTTAAGAATAACATCCAACAACATGAGAGAACCCTTGCTAATTCAACCTCATCATGTAAGTGAATTAGAAGATGGATTTTCAAGTCCATAAAACTCATGGGAAGTTCCTTTTCAAACATACAAACAATCTTATCTATCTCTTGACGCCCCCGTGGAATGCTAGCCATATGAATCTCCTTTGATGTGATTCAATAGACAAATAAATATAATTTCGATATGTCACATTGTAGGTCATGGGGGAAGTCATAATTCACACAATTGCACACAAGAAATGGATCACAACACTAAAAAATAGACACACGCATTTTTAATTGCCATAAAAATATGAGTGCATAATATATTTTAACCTACATTATAGAAAACGAATCATGTATTCGACATACATACCTTTAGAAGGTTCATATGGTCATGCCATTTCAAACATGACAAATTCCCTTCTACAATGAAACAACATTTTAGAGTTGACCCATATAAAAAGGGCGCCTTCACACCCAATCATAGAAATATCATCTTCTTCAAAATCCATGGGACATCACCTTCTTTAAAAGACCAAGAGGGACTATCCTCTCCTCTCCTTTCTTTTCTTAGCCAATGTTTGTTTTTAGTATTAAGAGAAATAAGATCTCTCTTAACAACCAATGTGTCTCTTTTATTCGATTATATGTGTCTCCATAAAGAAGATGAAACAATTTTTAATATATGCATGGGATCTAGTAAGTGGGAAATCTTAATATGATCCCAATATGGAAGCTCATAAAATACATATTCCGTTTTCATCCCAATGAGAATTTTCTCCTTCTCGATGTCATATGCCCTAATCCAATCTATCAATGTGATTATTTCAGGTCTCCAGCTTCTCTTTAATTTACCATTTAAAGTAGATGAAACTCTTCTATTAGGGTGTTGTTCTGGGAGGAATACCCTCGATTAATCATACACCAACTTTCGTAGGTGGTTGGACCACCTAGCCTTTATAGAAGGTCCACAACATTTACATCCATGACACCCTTTTGTTACAAGACCTGTGATGTTATCGTATACAAAGAACGTTAGTGTAAAAAATATAGTTGCACCAAATTAAGTATGTAGAATAACATTATAGATATAAACAAATCAATCAACATGATTACCAGAGCCAATTCTTAGTCCTAGATAATCATGCGTGGTGTATGCACACATGCCATATAATGTAAATACCTCTCCATTGGGATGGGTCTTGATACATCATACATATGTATCCATTCCCATAATTT
>ML808768.1:91221-113872 GCA_009831015.1 Picea engelmannii
AGAGACTGTAAAAATACAGAGTGAAAGACTCACTAGAATGGTGGCAGCTTATCTCTGAGAAGAGATGTGACGGCTACTCGCATTCACAAGAAGATGATTATTACAATGAGGCTCTAAAGGGCCTTTTTAACATAAGTAAAATCCAAAACCCTAACCCTGGAAGATGAAAATCCAAAAGGTTTGCAGGGCCCGATGGAGATAGTTGATATGTCAACTTCCTAGGGGCGTAATTTTTGCATATGATCTTCGTTTGGGGCACTCGATACACCGTTAAAAAGATATATCCGAGGACTACAACTTTTGGTGTGAGAAACATCAAATTAAAATTCATGTTGCTCCCCGTTTTCCCAAAAAACATCTTTTAGGGCCTCAAAATGACCCTGAAAGTTTGGAACCCAAAAAACTGCCGAAAAAACTGCCAAGATGGAAAACTGATTTTTGAGCCTATGGAATAGGTGGGTGGCCACCGATATCCACCTGGATCAATCCTCCCTCCTTATGAATAAATGGTCTCCATTGCATTGAGTTCTCGGGGGATAAGGGAAAACGATTTTTGAATCTGAATCTTGGTGAGTTGCTTGCCTTGCTGGAACGTCGCGCTACTTGGTTCATGGAAGGATGTCATGAACTTGTTGCTAGCAGGGTTGAATTTTTTCAACCAGTTGGGCTACCTGAGATGATTGTGTGCAAAAGGAATTTTTGTGCTTTGATGCAATCTTGTCGACCTGTTGTTGTTGGATAGAAGGTGCTTGGGTCGAGGCTGTAGTGGTTGCAGTATCCTTTTGTTCCCCTTTTGAACATATTGTGAAGAAGCTGAATTTTGTAGTATGAGATACTACCTTGTGGCACTATTTAGGTGGGACAATAGTTGGAACTACCTCTAGTATTCTGTAGAGATGAGCCCCTAGAGTAACAATGACACTACGGGGTCGAGACTCATAAATAACATGGCGCTTCCACATATATGGTTGGCCCAACAAAACATCACAGACATCCGATGGGGAAACATCACATAATACCTCATCCTTGAAACGGTTGGATGTTGTATGACAATTGACACTGTTGGCTGACACAAATATCTCGTCCTTGGTGAAGTCACCCAATGTTGTATGGTTGTGGGTGTGGTGTTGTCGACAATCCCAACTGTTTTACAACCTCTGTTGAGATGAGGTTCTTATGGCTTCTGCTATCAACAATAAAATGAAATGGGGTCCCCTTCACCCACATCTGTGAATGAAAAAGGCGCTCCCCCTCTTCAGGATCTGTTGGTTCTTCTAGTTGAAATGTTGCGGTCACGAAAATAGCAGTGGGTCTACATCAATGATCTATCTTTTACCAGTATTTTCAGAATCAGATTATGAATTAGGGTTCGGCTCCTTGTCTTTGATCTCAGCCACCAATGACTGTTTTGAGGGACATTCATCATTGTTGTGCTAGGGTATTTTGTGGAAATCTCACCATTTTCCAGTGTCCTTATTCATCTTCCCATGACCCTTATTTTCCTATGGCTTAGACTGGTTTTCGGGAGACTGTTTGTTAGGGCCTTCTTTGTCATACTTTGGTTGTTGTTCATTTGCAGACATGAACTCCCATTTGTTCTAGTGCTTAAATGTATGCTCGATTTTAACAACATATCGATAAGCAACATCGAGTGATGAGATGTCAAGAAAATCCATTTCACTTTGGATGTATTTGTGTAGAGCCCCATGGTATTTCAGAACAAAATTTTGTTAAGAGTCTTTGATACTCAGCTTGGTGCGCAAGGTATGGAATGCATTTGTGAACTCGAGAACTGCTTGGATCCTCTCTTGATGTAGTGTGTTCCATCTCATGTATTGGTCCTCATAGTTTCCAACAGGGTAATATTGTTCCTTTACTGCATCCACAAAAAAATACCAAGTGGGCTCGACCCCATATATTCCAGACTCCTCTGTGGAAATTTTCTCCCATTAAGTTTCCCACCAATGTTTGACATGGGGGAGATCCTTAAGGAGCGCGAAGATGATCTTTTCTCTGTCAGAAAAATTGTGAACAGAGAAATAACCTTATAACAGATTTAACCATTTGTCTAGGGCATTTGCATCTATCTAACCTTCAAATACAGGAATATCAAAATTAAATTGTACCTTGAAAGGAGAGGTTCTTCCAAAGTGGTTGTTTGATGAATATGCTCCTAATGCTATCGACAAGCATTGAAGGATGTGGAAAAAATTCTCCATCATTTCGTCCCTCTATCGCGTGAGGGCTTGCTCAAGCAACATATTGATAGAATCGTATGCTCTGTCATTTTTATTTTCTTCCGCCATTGAGGGTTTCTTGGGTGTGCGAGAGCAATTGTCCTCAAGAGATATAAGCTCAAGACCCAACTTTCTATACTCGAACCTCGTCGGGGACATGCACTGAAAAATGATCAAGAGCAACCTACTATGATACCACTGATCTAGATTATTTTCACCACTAAATGAGAGCGGAGATATAATAAAGAATGCACATAGATATAGCATATATCCAATAATGTAACGGAAATGTATAAAATCAACCATTTTCTTCCTTCATTGTGTGGCAACATTCCTTAAAAATTTAGGGGATTTAATGGTTAGTTACCTCAAAATTTTTGAGAAATACGATTCTAACCAGGGATTATTTTAAGGATGGACATTTATTTTAAAATGTAGAAACCTTGAATCTTACTAATCCTTCATATGCCAACTATAAAATGTTTGGCGATATTTTTGTAAAACTATTCAAATTTCTAAGGATTGTATATATTTTGTATAAAATTTTGGCGATTTTTAAGGTAAAATAATTTTATACTATAGAATTTGGGCGAATCATTTTTAGAATAGAGAATCTCTTTTGAGAAAAAACAATGGAAAATTATCCCATGAGAGAAATTTAGCCCCTAAAATCATCCTTTCTTCTAACATATTGTACATTGCTTTCAAGTTGTATCGTAACGTTTTTGTCCCTAGTTGGGTAGACCTCGACCCTTTTCCAAAGAGAGGGGTGGTGGAAGTTGATTTTAGGATTTCAAAGAAGGCTTCAACAATATCATTGTCATCCCCTAGTTCATTTTTCTTGAATGCATGTAAAAACATTCCCTCTATGGCTTGGGTATCCCGTAATAAATCATCCATACCAACCTCTATATCATTGCCTTTGTCCCCAACATGTGAAGAACTAGTGTTACTGTAGAGGTTTTGAGTTGGTAACTTGGGACATAGTGGGAATTGAATAGGTGGTTGATTTAACCATGCTTGGTATGCTTTCTCTTTGAGCTATTCTTGTTTAATAACATTCTCTTGATTTGACATTGTAGTGGGGTGCAACGATAGATAGTAGACATGTCGCTCGTCATCAGAATCCCGATTGTAAAAATATTGAACATTACATCGATAATATTAGTAACACAATGCATTTAGTATGTTCAAACATTATACCAAACATTTATTAGAAGCATGATTTTTTTTTTCCCAATAATAAACATGCAACCAACCACTTCATAAAACAAATTTTGAATTAATCAATACATTTACATTAGTTCCATTGATAATCCAAAAATAAAATTACTCAATCATATTTTTCTTACACCCCAAGGGGACATCTAAAGGTAGATCCAATGAAAGACATTTTTTACGAGTGGTTGGTGGTGTACAAAAGTTATAGTTTATTAACAATTGGTCACCAGGAGATAAATTGTGTGCTGCATTCACAACAACAAATTTCGATGCCTTCCTTTTCATAAAGAACTTTTTATCATTGGAGTGTTCTTGAAAGGAACAATTTGCACTAAATAATAAGGACCTACAACTATTTATGAACCCTGCAGTGTTCCCATTAGTTCGTGGATGACCATTGATATATAATAGGTTTTTCTTGTTAAATTTTCCATAAGCATGATTGTTCATGCACATACTATACATGGAAATGTTATATTTGTATTTAACAATATTCAAGTAATCAAGTCGACTATGAAGAGGACTACAAAATGGCATAAAGTGCTACTAATGGTTTGGTAGGAACATATACATGTGAAAGGATAAACAACCCAAGATTTGCAATGTCTATTTTAGACTTGGAAATCATATAACTATTATCACAAAAAGAGAATTTGGTTCCAAAATCTAGAATAGGCATGGAAGACAACCAAGAACCATACAAAACATGGTTGTAGCAACTTTGGTATTTACTTTACAGATGGATAGGAAGAAGGAAGTCATCGCTACCTTCCAACAATTGAACAAACTTTGGTGTGTACTTGGACAATTTTTCTCTTAGTTCATACAACTTTTTGGATCTCTTAGTAGAGATGTTTTGGGTAGTGTTGATATCATACTTTGGATCACTAGAACTCTTGGTCGACTCAATAGAAGGAGATGGATTGGTCAATTTAGGAAAAAACTTAGATAATATAACTTCCAACGTTTCAAAGTAATAACATATGGAAGTGTTCCTACATGTCTTTTCTATATCTCCTATTATATTCTTGACCGCAGTGGGAGTTATTAGACCATCAAATTTGGGTAGTCAATCATTAATATAATGGGACAATGTGACACATCGAGGGTTCTCCTTCAACCCTTTACATTTTGAACAACCACATACTATTGGGGTGTCATAAAAGAGATCCAATTGACAATGTAATATCATTGACCCATGTTAGTTTCTAGAAGATGACATGTTACAATTGGAAGGGTAAAGAAACTGTCCATTTTCATAAAACATTTGTCTCCAGTATCTTTCTTCTGATAAGAGATTGTGGCATTTTTGGATTAGTGGAATATATTGTGCATCGAAACTTGATCCTGAATCATGATCCTGCAAAACTCAATGAATAATTATTCAAATGCACATTCATAAATAACATACATTCAATAAGATAAATGAATTATAAATAAAATCTAGACTTGTCACAAATGGCAAGGGAGAACTTGAATAAATTGAGCCAAAACCATCATCAATAGGTGAATAAATTCTTAAAGAAAGTTTGGGAAGGATAGAACAATCTAACTTCAAATAGAATTTTGAGTGGCTTCTAAAAGTTATCGGTGCTCTTAGTTATTGTTTTATTCACTGGTGCATCTTTATATACAAATTGCATCGGTGTGCTAAATTATGAAAGGCACCAAAGAGTGACCTATGTTTTTGCCTCCGTAAAGAAAAAATTTCACAAAATTTTAATTGTGGAGATTTGCATTTGTATTTTGTCAATTAAATTGTTTGTCAATGCATTTTTAATAACAAGAGCATCGATGCACTTTAAACTAATAACATACCAAAAAATTAGGTTACAAAAACAAAATAGTGTGTGTGTATATCATCAATGCGTCCAAATATATAGTGAAAAATGAGTGATAATTTCATTTTTCTAAATGTATGTGTTTATAAATGAAAATCCTAATCCTTATTTAATTTTTTTGCCAAAATTTAGAGGGGAGATTTGTGCAAGAGAAATTTACCAACAAAGACTTTGGAGTGGACAGATTTTTTTGAAGAGCCAAATTTGCAAGGGATCATCGTAGGTCACATACAAATTTCCATAGGAGAAATTTCAGGTATGTGATTTCATTCTATTGATCATCTCAATATTTCCCCTATTTGATTCAAACAATTTTTAGTGCATTCTCAAAAAAATAAAATGGTTTCATAGTTACCTTCAGTATTCGAAGCCCTAGCTTTCTTGTTGTTTCTCTTGGTTTCCCTCTCTATATTTCACAACGATATTTTTTTAAGAAATAAATTTTTATAGGTTTTCTTTACTTGTATGTGGGATATTTAGTATCTATTGCAATGGGACCACTCATTGCATTGGATCCCAAACAACGTCGTTGTTAGTTTTCTTAAAAAAAAAACACTTTCGCAGTTAGCAATGCACACTGTACAAGAATATCGCATCAGTGCACATGTCCTAGTTAATATCACCACTGAGTTTAAAATGTAAATAACATTTTTTTTAATATTGGAAGTTTAATGTTTTTAAATTTGTTCATGGGTTCGGCCGTGCACAATAAATAGTAATGAGGCATTGATGCTTCTATTACTTTATAAAGCACCGCGTGAATATAAAAATTTATAAACAAAACATTTTAAATTTTGTAACAACACGGTAACCATATACCAATGCATATACATATGCTTAACGCATCGATGCATACCATTTTATTATACACACTGAAATCTTATTTTGTAAAACATAAATCACAATTTCTATATCTGATGATTCTTGTTTTTTTTTTTTTTTTTTATATATAAGATGTGATGAAAGTTCAAGGAAAACAACTTATTGCACCAAGCGCGATGGTAGCTCATCCCAACAAGAGAACAATGCAAGTTCTTTAAGTTTTATTAAGAATTTAATAAATTTGAATTATCTGTAGGTTTAAATTAATAATGTCTATTGGTTAAGGTATGTCATGTAGAGAAAAAACTTGAAGTAACTCGATGAGATTGTTCACAATCTGAGTGCAAAAGAGTGTAGAAGCTTTATGGAAATGTTGCAAAGATGGGTAATTAGGTGGATCAAAAGGTAATCAACATGAAATTTTTCTTTGACTTTTTACTAAAAAAGAATTTCCTAACATGTTTTAAACACCCGATTTCACATTTTTTAATGTTGTGTAGGGACCGATAGCGAGGGAACATAATGTCTTACTAAGAAGATAAAAATGATCAAGGATGTAAATGATGATGACTTGGTCCTTAGTTCATTTGGAGTGGTGCTAGAAGTTAATGAGAGGAGGAAATTCTCTTACAAAACTATGAGGGATATAGTGGAAATAATGTATAATGTATAGAAGTACTTTCCACTTACAATACAAAAATCAACCCAATGACTCCAAGAATCTGGTTATATATAAAATTTAGGAAGCGTTTCAAAAGCAATGGTCAATGATACAGATGAGACTTGCAATAGCAAAAACCTACAATAACAAAAAATAATCATTTAAAAAGTATTATTACTAAACATGTTTTTTTATAATATGTCCCAAAATTTACCAAATCAATTTTTTTTCTATATTTACTTTCATGTCGATTTAAAAAAATATATATCGTGCTTTTCATTTTTTGGGAAGATTGTGAAAATTCCAAGGGACAAATGAGGGGGAAACCAATACATGCCGATAGGGATGTCCAAAAGAGTGTACAAGGAGATGGTAAAAGAAATGAACATAATTCCATCGTAGGAGGATCCATTCCAACAACAATGTGCATTAGAGGTATGTTATCATTCATTTATTCTTTTACATACATCGAATTTAATTATCGTATGAAATATAATTTTTAATTTTTTTTGTTGCAGAAAAGGAAAAAATGGAATCCATTCAGCACATAAGATAGGACGACGGGGAATAAAAGGGTTGATCACAAAGTTTGTAAGTACTTATGTTTCCATACTTACTTAAGATTTCATATTTGTTGTGATCTTTATATTTAAATAATTAATTTACACTCATCCATGGATGTCTTTTAATAGGTGTTAACATACAAAGATGAGCCAATCGAAGAATTGATCGACATTGGGTTAAGTATGGGTTCTGAGTATATGTTGAAGATTCAAGTTTTAATTAAACAATTTGTAAGTAGATTTGTTGTTTAAGTTCCCTCGTTTTATAATTAATGGAACAATAAGAAACATTTATATTAATTATATCAACTATGCTTTGCCATGGCGTATTAAACATGCATGAAACAAAGTATGGAGTGTATCCAACATAAGAGATTTTGAGAGATGCCATGCAACATGGCTTCGAAAGAGTCTGTATTGTTTATGAAACACTTGCTGCTATGGTGCACCTTTTGATTTATGCAATCATTTATATTCTACTATATAAATGTAGATACATTTATTACACTTTATTTCTATGTTTGTAGATGGAACATGAATAGATGGAATATAAAAAACAAGTCAATCAATAAAGCATTAGGTTAAATAACCAAAGTACAATATTGCCTACAAGTGGTGAATAAATGAGGCATGCATGTAGCTCGAGCGATGACAATAGCTCAAATGATAAACGACAATCAATATAATTGAATGTTACTGCAAGTTGTATGTTTTGGAATATTTTTCTGTGAAAATGAGGGATTTTCATCTCCAACCCTCTTAGTGCCACAAAGATGATAAATTCTTTCATCCTAGGGTGTTTTGGGAATTGTCTAGTGCTCATTTTCAGTATGGATTTCATGATAATTTGTTCTTATTTAGCAATGTTGATTTTTTTCTTTACACCAAACAAAATAAATAAATATTTTGACCTTCTAGATTAGGGTTGATCTCCTCCTTATATTATCTTAATTTTATTTTACCCTCTAATTATTTATTGCACCACATTTTATCCTTAAATTTAGATGTAATACTATTTGTAATATTATCCTTATTCTATAGAATAATCGCTTCCTTTATTCCCCAATGATTTAACCAAGACTAGGCATTGTTATTCAATCCCCACTTGAGATGAAGGTGGTTTTAGCTAGAGTTGGATGTAACACCCATGTTTCCCCCATCTGCAAATATAAGCACTATTATGACAAACTATAGGCAAAGTTGTTATGTACTTAAGGAAAAACAATGGACGTTGATTTATTTTGTATTTCATATATTTGATTTTAACATAACAATTAAATGATGATATTTTTTTGAAGGGATGGCGTTCACAGGTTACGATGTCATGAGATGAATGGGAAAGAGGGAGGTAATTGCTAGTTTAAATGAATCTTTTAGGAAGTACCATGTCAAAATTAAAATGGTGTAGACTAGAACTATCCCCAGACCTGAAAACTGATTATTAGTCAAGATGGTAGTTGGAATAACTACTTTGGAAGTTAAGGAAGGATGGGAAACATACCTTCAGAAAAATTCTAGCATGATCCACGAAGTCTTGGAGGAGAAGGTAGAAAAATAGGGCACAGGGACATACAAAAGGGGATACACATGAATGGGTATAGGCCGAGAGCAAGGGGAAACAGAGAGAGCAGAGAACTTGTAGAGACTTCATAAAAGTATTGTAGGTATCCTCTCATGACATAGTACCCTGGCTCAGGGGTGGTTGGTTGTAGCAGAGATTAGTGAAACCTTGCCTATGGTTGGGTGGAGAGCAGTTCACGCTATAGAAGTGGCCAACATACCTCAACGATTGTAGATAAGTAATGTTTATTTCTCTGTATATTAATTTGAAGCATGAATGCATTTGATGATATGTATGATGATGTCTAATGTGAACACTCGAATGGTGAGCCTGATTGTGCCTTTTCTAGTAAGGGTATCTTGTTTACATAGAATACATTTGCATGAGGAATCTTGTATCTTATCTATAGAAAATCTCTTTATGTGTAGAAATAATTGCATATGTGAAGTTATAAGATGTTTCTGTAATATTGCAATGTGGAAGTGAGTATGCACCAAGGCGTTGTGGTATGGAAGTTTTGATAGCGTGAGAATCACCCTGGGTATGAGGAAGACAAGGTACCTTGGGTGATGATAATGAATTGGCTTGGTACCCAAGCAGAGAATCTCTCGAAAATCGAGAAACCCTACGGGGTAACGCGAGGAAAACCCTTGCGAAAATGACTAAGTCCAGACTTAGACTATTGAGCCAGTTGAGGTGCCCTAATTCGCTTCGGAATATTTTGGCCGCAAAATTGGCCCAACGATTAAACTGGAGCCCTTTATTGGGACGAAGTCGAGAAGAGACCTCAGTCGTTGGATATGGAAATGGAGATAACCTCCACTGTTTATTGTGTCATGAGGATTTCGTTAAATCCCAGGATATCGATGATGGGTCGAGGGCCATTGGATCTACCGACCAAAAAGGTCATCGTCGTAGATGTTCGAAAAAATATCAAGAGGGAGTTTAGCGTCATGGGGTATTAGAGCACCAAACGATAAAAGAACTCTAAGTATGAATCCTTCAAAAGAGACACTAATGTCCAAAGACTAGGGCTCTAGCCCATGGTCAAGTGCCTTATTGCATAATCATGAGAGAGAGGGAGAGGTCGTGATGTCACAATGACGTAAGGTGATAGCTTGGTAGCCACAGTGTCATGCGATTGACACATGTCCATCTGGTTGTAGAGGAACAAATAATGGTCCCCTATTAGGCCTTGGTCTTGGGACAAGCACCTTGAGATATGAGCCATCGGATATGGGAAGCCAACAAATAGGAGTCGTTGATTACGGTTAGATGGGGTCAATTGGCTCCCGAATTCATTGAACATGGTTAGATGGGGTCAATCGGATCCCGAACCCTGGGAAGTTTTCCCGGAACTCAGATCGTGGGATGGGTTGATGGCCCGTTATCTGATGGAAGGTAGGATATACACCGTCAATCTATGTGAACCCAGATCAAATCCAAGTTTTATATATCATGGGGTTATAAACCCATGATGATCTTGATTATGATATCATAATCACATGATTAATATAAATTATTCCCCACGTAATCCCCATAATTGAGATATTTCTAGATCAACATCACACGTAAGTTTTGACACCCGATGCCTGGTGGCGATGTAGCACGAAACAAGTGGTCCACATGCCACAAAAATGGAAGGCCATGTGTCACCCTAGGGTTATGCCATGTGTCACGCAGTTTTGGCAAGATTGGACAAGGATACATGGGGAAAATGAGTGACAAGTGTCATGTGGTATGAATACTATGTGTCATGCCACATGTCTTTCCACGTGTCCACAGTGCTAGATAATATCGGATCAAGCATAGATTTAGGAAGAAAATAATTTGGTCACTTGGGGACCCAACATTCTGGTGACCAATAACCACATGTCACATGACGATTAGTCTAAATGTTTGGCTAGTGTTGACTCGTATACTAGGTTGGCCACCAACACTCTCGAGAAGAGTGACACATGTCAACACCTGGCAGGTCAATAAATAAAAGGGTGGATCTCGTCGGCCAACAACCCCGTAAATGGTATGATAGATCGAAACTGCTAGATCTAAAAAAGGGTCGATCTCCATCATGGATCTCGTAATCTAGAAGAAAAGTCGTAACCCAAGGATTAATTCAAATTAATCCCATCGTCGCCATCAAAATTTAGCCGGATAATCATCTTGTAATCCTCAACATCAAAAATTCCTAAAGCTTGGACCTTGGAACAAGCCCGACACCCAATTCCTGGTGGTGACGTGGCACACGATGAGTGGTCCACGTGCCATGATGGGTGCTAGCCATGTGTCACTCGAAGGAGGTGTCACATGTCACATAGATTTGGCATATTTGGACAAGGATTCATAGGGTAAATGGGTGTCATCTGACAAGTGGTACAAATGTCATGTGGAAGTCGATGGCAGGGACATGTGTCTTAACAAGAGGCCATAATTGGTCTAGCCATGTGTTTGCGATGCCAATTATACTCGGGTTGGGTCTAGAGGTGTGTAGTGGAAGAATTGGGTCACTAAGGGGGATGATATCCGACATCCGGTAGTTATGTGTCACTATATTTATGGATGACAGTTAGTGGCACACGATAGGACCACATTCCTAGGATGCCAGCTCATACAGGATTAGGCGTCCAGGGATAAGGTTTTTGTAGACATTCTTGGTCGGTCGATGGTCTGGAAACCCGGTGTGATGTCGAATAATGTCACCTAACCATTTCCCAACAGACAAGTGGTACCAAATGTCTGGGCCATGTACCCTCAGCCTCAACTCATCTTGGATCAGATGAATCAGGTCGATGCGAAATGAGGACAAGGTCTGATATCCGACATCCCAGTGGACAAGTATCAATAGCTCGTGAGGGCGGTTCTCGGGTATTTTAGGAAGATGAGTAATGAGAGTGGGATAAGTCGTGGGCATAATGTGTCAAGGGTTCAGTGGGTCAGGTAGCGGGCGCCACATTAGTATCCATGTTAGTGCCACATTGGATGACTTAGGTGATGTGGAGCCACGTGGCAGTAGAAATGCCTTTGGTAGATAAAGTCCCTAAAACTTTAAGTGGCCATATATTTTGATCCGGAACTCAAATTGAGATAAACTTATAGTCATTGGAAAGTTACTGACGAGAAGAAGACAATGACATCCTCAAAAAGAGGTTTAGAGATGGTCTAAAGAACGTGGAAATTTTTTACCCCATTACCTTAAATGCTACCTAGGGGGTTGTGTGTGTTACAAGTGGTATCAGAGCAAGAAAATACACTTGACCTGCTTGGGATTGCTTAAAGAGTAAGAAAAATATATATATTAGAAAGTTCATAAGGGGGATGGCACACTACCCTACCCTATCCATAAGGGACTATTAGTTCCTATCTATGTGATTGAGCACTTAAGCTTAGGAGCACTTATTCCTTATTACCAAGGGGTGTATTCCCTTAGAAAAATGAGAAAATCGAGAGGAAATAATAAAACTGTCTCAAGAGAACCACCATGGATTTTATCGACCATCGTGTGTCCTGAAACTAATATTTCGAATACCACCAACATGGGGTGCCCTTTTGACTAACTCACGCATAGATTTAGCATGCGTTCATGATATAAGCGGTCATTTTTTACATGCAAGCCACGACTACGGTTCCAAAACACACAATATTGAGGATAGTTGATATAACTATGATCAATGATCAAGATTGGAAGCTTAAACACCAAGAATTTGACCACGAATACCACGATCCAACGATGGATCTTGATCAACCATTTCGATCCAACGGTTCATGAGTCTCAATTTTATTAGTGTATGAAATTTAACAGATTTCATTGATTGATTTTATGAAATTAACCCTGCATTATTATCTGCGGGGATTGATTTTAAACCTTTATTACTGGAAAGAGGAACAAAATTATATGTTGCTTCTACATTATTAAATATGGATTGTATGTTGTTGTTATTTTCTAAATTGTTGAAGTGAACTTTCAGTTCACCAAAACATTTTTTTTTTTTACCTATGTTGTTTATAAGTTAAAGGATACATCAACTAATGGAAAATTGTTGACCATCAACACTTAACCAGTCAATGACTTCCCATACAAGTTATAAGTAAAAGTATGTTGACCCACCATGAATGGGGAGAGAGTTATCATAACAAAGAAGAAAAATTTGATGAAAGGAGAGTGGTAGAAACCCCTTCAAACTTGGATGAGGCTATGAGAAGTCTCAGGGAAGAGTTGCAAAGCTTTAAGGATAAAAATGACAGGCTAATGAAGGAGTAGGAAAATTAGGCTGAAATAAATGTAGTCTTGTTGCAAAGCCTATTAGACATACAAAGACAGTTACAACATGGATCAAAAGCCAGTAACATGGAAAAACATCAGCCTAAGAAAATACAAAGTATTCCTGAGATGCAAAGGAATGGATCCGAAAGAAGTAATGAAAGAAGAAACCATCCCAAGAAGTCTTGACATGGAACCAAGAGGCATGCCAAAACCAAAGACGCATCTAAGGATTCCTCTAGTGAAGGAGCATAAATCCCTAAGGAATTTTTTAGCAATGAGGCCAATTCGCATTCCCAATAGAAATAAAGAAAAGGAAGCACTCCAAGGGTGGTGACCCTAGAGAATTTAAGAAATCCAAGCCACCAAATTTTGATGGAGAAATAAAAAATGGGGAAGAAGCAAAAGCTTGGATACTTGGCCTGAAGAAGTATTTCAGAGTTCATAACTACTCTGCGAATTTGAAATCTTGAATAACTATATTTAATTTGAATGGAAGGGACTCCATCTAGAGGGAGGACCTTAGAAATGTAAAAGGAATCCAATTAAAGTAGTTGTTGTGGGGTAAATTTGAGAAATATTTCAAGAATAAGTACCTGTCGGAGAGGTACTATGATGACAAGACTAAGGAGTTCTATGAACTCAAACTAAGACAACTCACCATAGATAAATATATCAAAATTTTTATGGAACTACTAATGTATGTGTCTTATATTAAGGAATAAAAGACAAAGATCCAATGATTCCTTAGTGGGATGCCTCAATATTTCTATAACATAATTGAATTTGATGAACCTAAGACCTTAGAAGATGCCATTTAGAAGGCTAGGTATTGTTATGAGAAACTCAATCACAAAGAAGAACACCCCAAGGAATGGAAGAAGAAAAGTAATATGGGATTCAAGAAGAAGGGGGTTAAGCCTTCCAAGTTTAAGAATTATGGGAAGGGTTCTAGAACAATCTTCCCCACAAAAAGTGTGAATCAAGAGAACTTTCCATCTCAAAGTGGAAATAAAACTTTTGGATCAGCCCCGGGAAAGACAAAAAGCACAAAGAAGGAACCATTGAAATGTTGGGGTTGTGGAGAAGAGAATCTACTGAGGGACTGCCCTCATAGGAAACCAAGTAGTAAGGGAGTATACAACATCTAAGAGGCTACCGTGGTTGATGATGTGGCCAGGAGTATGCTAAAAATTCATGCAACTTTGGACAATAGGAAAATAGACCACCAAGACTTAGTGGTGGAAATGGAAGTTATGGTCACCAACAATATTATTTCTATTCTAATTGACCCTGGTTCTAATCTGAGTTATATTTATCCTCAAACCATGGATAAGTGTAAATTACAACAAGAAAAAAATGCTAAATCATGGTTGGTACAACTAGCCACTGGAACAAAAATAAAGGTAACAAGGGTCATAACAGCATGCCAGATCATTATGAATGGGTTTCCTACCCAAGCCACCTTAAACATTCTTCCTCTAGGATCATACGAAATATTGATTGACATGGATTGGTTGGCTTCCCATAAATCCAAACTGGATTGTTATAATAAAACCTTAGAATGTGAAGATGATGGAGGGAAGACAATACTCTACAGGGAATTCAAAATCCCGTCTTAGTGAGACAGATACCATCCCTCCAAATGAAGAAGTATTGTAGGAAGGGATGCCCTTTGTATGCAATACAAGTAGTGAACTCTGTTGAGTACCAAAAACCAATCCTAGGGGATCACCCTATACTGAAAGACTATCCTGAAGAGGTATCAGGTTTACCTCCAAGGAGAGATATTGATTTCTCAATAGAGCTTGTACCTAGAGCAGTGCCAATGTCTAGAACACCCTATAGGATGAGTACCCCAGAGCTATTTGAACTCAAATTGCATCTGAAAGAAATGTTAGACAAGGGTTACATTCAGGTGAGTGTGTCTCCTTGTGGAGGACCAACCTTATTTTTAAAGAATAAGGATGACACACTCAGGTTGTGTATAGACTATATACAACTAAACAAAATGACAACTAAGAATAAGTACCCCTTGCCTAGAATCGATGACTTATTTGACCAATTGAGGGGTGCTACCATATTCTACAAGATTGATTTGAGGTCTAGATATCATCAAGTCTGAATTAAGGATGAATACATCCATAAAACTGTCTTTAGGACAATGTATGGGCACTATGAATTTGTGGTGGTGTCACTTGGTCTCACCAATCCCCAACCACATTCATGTGTTTGATGAATAGTGTACTCAACAAGTTCTTGGATGGATTTGTATTAGCCTTTATTGAGGATATCCTAATCTATTCAAAGGATAGAGAAGATAATGAATAACATATCAAGTTAGTACTCTGAGTACTAAGAGAGCACAAGCTCTATGCAAAGCTTAGTAAGTTTGACTTCTTCC
Source organism: Picea engelmannii (assembly GCA_009831015.1). NCBI lineage: Eukaryota > Viridiplantae > Streptophyta > Pinopsida > Pinales > Pinaceae > Picea > Picea engelmannii. The sequence goes on from ML808768.1 coordinate 106,790, forward strand.
AAAACAAATTCCACTACTTAGGCCATGTTAGCTCCGAGAAAGGAGTGGTAGTTGAACCTAATAAGATTAAATCCATTATGGATTGGCCTACACCAAAGGATGTAACTTCTTTTAGATCCTTCATGGGCCTAGCAGGGTACTATATGAGATTCATCAAGGGGTTTTCCAAGATTGGTCACCCAATCACCTCTCTACAGAGAAAGAGAGTTAAATTTATTTGGACAACAAAATGTGAGGAAAGTTTCCAGCACCTGAAACACCTCTTGATCCATGCCCCAGTGCTGAAAATTGCAGATCTAAATAAAGACTTCCTTGTGTGTACAAATGCCTGCAAGGATGGATTAGGTGGGATCCTCATGCAAGAGGGACATGTAATCTATTATGAGTCCAGAAATTTGAATAAACATGAAATAAACTATGTGACCCGTGACCTAAAGTTGGCTTCCATAGTAAATGCTTTAAAAATGTGGAGGCATTATCTCCTAGGCATAAATTCCGTACACATGAGAAACCATAGTGGACCGAGGTATTTATTTGACCATCCCAAACTAAATTTTAGGCAAGCTAGGTGGATGGCTCTCATCAATGAGTTTGATTTTGAGATCAAACAAATCAAATGGAAATAAAACAAAGTGGTTGATTCCCTTAGTAGGAGTATGAAATTAATTCACTTAGCAGTTGTAAGTACTTGTGAAACAAACCTCAAGGAAAGGGTTAAGAGTGCACATGCAGTAGATGAGTTCTTCAAAATAGTAAACACGCATTTAGAACAAGATCCCACATGGATGAATTATGATGGTTATTGATTGATGAGTGATGGAATACTAACATACAAAGTTAGGTTGTATATCCCAAATTGTGACGACTTGAAGAGGCTCATTTTTTATGAACTACACAAAATACTATATGCTATTCACCTTGATTATCATAAAATGATTACAGCCCTTAGGAAACTATTTTATTGGCCAAGGATGAAAAAGGATATAGTTGATTATTTGGATAAATGTTTAGAGTGTTAGCAAGTTAAGGTGGAACACCAACACCCCCACATGGATGTTGCAGCCCCTGCCTATTCCAGAATGGAAATGGGAAACCATTTCCATGGAATTTATCACGGGACTACCAAAAACAACCAAACAAAATGATGCCATCACAGTAGTTGTGGAAACATTGAGAAGGGCTTCCCACTTCATTCTGGTTTATTCCACTTGTAAGGAAATAGATATTAACAATATCTTCATGAAATAAATATTTAGACTGCATGGGATGCCTAAGGAAATTATATTTGATAGAGATGCAAAATTCACCTCACAATTCTGGAAATCTTTGTTCATTGGTTATGGAACAAAACTACTATTTAGTAAAACCTACCACCCTCAAAATCATGGGAAAATGGAGAGGGAGAATCGAGTGTTGGAAGACATGTTGAGGAGGCATGTTATGCATCAACCCAAGAAATGTGAATAGTATCTACCCCTGGTGGAATTTGCCTACAACAATGGTTACCAAGAATCCTTGAAAATGATCCCCTTTGAGGCCCTCTATGGAAGAAAATGCAATATCCCAATTAGTTGGGATAATCCAATGGATATGATTACCCTTGGACCCGATATGTTAATGGAAATAGAACAACAAATAATTCAAATAAAGAAAAATTTGAAAGTGTCCCAGGACAAGAAAGAGAGCTATGTAGACAACAAAAGCATCCATAAATAATTTAGAGTAGGAGATCATGTGTATCTCCATATTAAACCTATAAGAATCTCCTTAAGAATGGGAGCATGTGTTGAGTTGGCACCCAAATTTTTTGGACGTTTTGAAATCCTGGACACAGTGGGACATGTAGCTTATAAATTGGCCTTGCCTCCTACAATGAAGGCACATAATGCTTTCCATATTTGTTTATTAAAGAAATATATACATGATGTTTCTCACATAATTGAATGGTCTATGATCCAGGTGGAGCTAGAGGGAGAGTTCCATCTAGAACCGTAGTGTATCCTAAACAAGAGAGAGACTCCTCTCAGGAACATAACCATTGCACAGTTCAAGGTGCAATGGAAACACTTTGGTCTCGATGAAACAAATTGGGAAATGGAGAATGCCATGAAACATGCATACCCTTTTTTGTTCACTGCTATATATAAATTTTTTGGGGTATATAGAACACCGAGTATGGGGGAGGGGATTGTAACACCCATGTTTCCCCCATCTGTAAATATAAGAACTATTTTGACAAACTATAGGCAAAGGTGTTATGTACTTAAGGAAAAACAATGGACCTTGATTTATTTTTTATTTCATATATTTGATTTTAACATAACAGAGAAATGTTGAGATTTGTTGTAGGGATGGCCTTCACAGGTTACAATGTCATGAGAGGAATGGGAAAGAGGGAAGTAATTGTTGATTTAAATGAATCTGCCAAGCAATACCCTGTCAAAATTAAAATGGTGCATACTAGAACTGTCCCCAACCATGAAAAATGATTATCAGTCAAGATGGTAGTTAGAAAAACTTTTTTGGAAGTTAAGGAAGGATGGGAAACGTACCTTTAGGAAAATTCTAGCACGATCCACGAAGTCCTGGAGGAGAAGGAAAAAAAATAGGGTGCAGGTATATATAAAAGGGGATACACACGAATGGGTATAGGCCAAGAGCAAGGGGAGACAATGAGAGAATATAAGTTGTAGAGACTTCCTAAAAATCTTACAGGTATCCTCTCATGACATCGTACCCTCGATCGGGGGTGGCTGGTTGTAGCAGAGGTTAGCACAACCTTTCCTACGGTTGGGTGGAGAGCAGTTCACCCTACTGTAGTGGCCAACATACCTCATCGGTTGTAGATAAGTAACTTGTATTGCTCTGTATATTAATTTGAATGCATGAATGGATTTGATGATCTGTATGATGATCTCTGATGTGAACACCCAAATGGTGAGCATGATTGTGCCTTTCCCAGTAAGGGTATCTTGTTTACATAGAACACATCTACATGAGGAATCCTATATCTTATCTATAGAAAATCTTTGTAAATGTAGAAATAAATGCACGTGTGAATTTATAAGATGTTTCTGTAATATTGCAATGTGGAAGTGAGTATGCACTAGGGTGTTGTGGTATGGAAGTTTTGAAAGCGTGAGAATTCCCCTCGGTATGATGAAGCCAAGGTACATTGGGTGAGGATAAAAAATTACCTTGGAACCCAGGCGAAGAAGCTCTCAACAATCCAGAAACCCTATGGAGTAACACGAGGAAAACCCTCATGAAAATGACTAAGTCCATACTCAGACTGTTGAGCCAGTGGAGGTGCCATAATTCGCTTCAGAAGATTTTGGTTGCAGATTGGGCCCAACGATTAAATTTGAGCCCTTTATCGAGACAAAGTTGAGACGAGACCTCGATCGTTGGATCTGGAAGTTGAGATAACCTCCATCATTGGTTGTTTCATGAGGATTTCATTAGATCCTAGGATATCGACGACATGTCGAGGGTCATCAGATCTACTAGAAAAAAAGGCCACAGCCATAGATCTTCGAAAAATCTCAGGAGGGAGTTTAGCATCCTAGGGTACCAAAGCATCAGACCCTGCAAGAAATCTAAGTCCAAATCCTTCAAAAGTATCGATACACTAATGTTCGGGGAATAGGGTTTGAGCCCTTTGTCCCATGCCTTGTTGCATAAGCAAAAGGGAGAGGGAGAGGATGTGGCATCGCAATGACATAAGGTTCTAGCTTGGTAGCCACAGTGTCATGGGGGGGGTTGACACCTATCCATGTTTGGTTGCATATGAATAGAGAATGGGACCCTTTTGGGCCTTGGCCTTGGGACAAGTGCCTTGAGATATGATTCATAGGATCTAGTGTTATCGGGCTAATTGTTAAGTGCGGACAAAAATCAATCCCGCTAGATTCACTATGAAACTAGAACAAAACAAGACAATACACTACTCTTTCCTTAGATTTTATTTCAATTATCAAATGAGAAATGGATCTAAAACATACCTTTTAAATCTCGAAGATCCGACTTCGCCAATGCAATCCAAGCTCCGTCACGAGGCTTATGGAGAAATATCTTCAAAGAAACACAAGCCAACAAAGACAAGAATAACGGAGTCTATTTGATATGAAACTATGTACATGATCAAGGAATCATACAACATGAACAAATAACATTCATATAGCAAAGAAAAGTATATCTGTATTAAAGAATGTGGAAGAAAGATACAACCAGATGCCTTGATGTCATCAAGTTCCTTCCAACAGTTCCTTGCTTCCCACACACTTCTACTTCATGGATTCAGAGACTATAAATCTGATAGCTACTCACAATCTATCTTGACAAAGCAAAGTTCAAAGCCAACATACAAGCTCCAAAAAATCCAAGCTACAAAACCCAAGTTCAATCCAACTAACTTCCTCCATGAGAGCTCCTCTCTTTTTATAAGCTGAAGAGAATAAGGTGAGGAGGTTAGGATGATCCCACTAAATCATGAAAGCGAGTAAGATCCAAACAGTCCAGAGGCCACCTCACCATAGAATCTTCTCCTTCTAGAAGCATCGAGAAAATGCTTGTTTTTCCCATGTACAAAAATTTCCACACCCTAGCTATAGTGCAGCCTGCGGAAACTCCGCAACCCAGCTATAGAATAAGGTGTGGAAATCAGGCATTTCCGCACCCTGCGTATAGAGTAGCCTACATAAATCCTCCTAAATAGGGTTTTTACAAAGGAATATACAACTTCTTCTCTCAGGGAAAGTTCTTCTCCCTTCTTTCTTTAGGAATTCAGGCCACTGACCCCTCTGAAGGAAACATATAGGTTTACATCATTAATGGTCATAAGGGTGATGAAAATAATGTGTAACATTTGGTAAGCCAACAGATCATAGGTGTTGATTTCATTCAAACGGGGTCAATCAGATCCCAGACCCTTGAAAGTTTTCCTGCAACTCAAATCATGGGATGGGTTGATGGCCCAGTATCCGAAAAATGAGAGAATATCCATCGTCGATTTGTGGGAACCCAGATCAAATCCCAATCGTAGATCTTGCAAGGTCGTAAACTCGTGATGAGCTTGATTATGATCTCATAATCACATGATTAATGTAAATTATTCTCCTCCTAATCCCCATAATTGAAAGACTTCTAGATCAACATCACAGGTAAGTTCTGACACATGATGCCCGGTGGAGACATGGGGCGCAAATAGTGGTCCACATGCCACGACAATGGAAGGCCACATGTCACCCTAGGGTGGTGCCACATGTTGCATAGTTTTTGAAAGATCAGGCAAGGAACCTTGGGGAAAATGAGTGACACGTGACATGTGGTATGACTACCACATGTCATGCCACACATCATTCTATGTGTTTGCAGTGCTAGCTAATCTTGGAGCAGGTGTAGAATTAGGAACCAAATAATTTGGTTTCCAGGAGACCAAACGTCTCAGTGCTAGGTAAACACATTTTAAGTGGCGATTAGGCCATGCGTATGGCTAATGTTGGGGCATATACTAGGGTGGCCGCCAACACTCTCGGGAAGAGTGACACATGTCAAAACCTGACAGGTCAGTAAATAAAAGGGTGGATCACATCGGTCGACATCCCCGTAACGGGTATGACAGATCCGAACCGTTGGATCTAAATAAGGGTCAATATCCACCATGTATATTGTAACTGAGAACATGGGTCATAAACCAAGGATTAATTCAATTTAATCCCATCGTCACCATCAAAATTAATTCATCTAATCATCTCGTAATCCCCGACACTAAAATTTCTTAAAGCTCAGACCTTGGAACAAGCCCGACACCTAGTGCCCAATGGTGACATGGTGTGCGACGAGTGATCCATGTGCCATGACAGGTGTTGGTCACGTGTCACTCAGAGGAGGTACTAAATGTCACACAGATTTGGGATATTTGGACAAGGATCCATAGGGTAAAAGGGTTCCATGTGACAAGAGGTACAAATGTCACATGACAGTCGATGGCAGGGACACATGTCTTAACAAGAGGCCAATATTGGTCTAGCCACGTGTCTGTGGTGCCAGTGGGACCTGGGTTGGATCTGGAGGTGTGTAGTGGAAGTATTAGGTCACTAGAGGGCCCGATATCCAACATTTGGTAGCTATGTGTCACTATCTGGGTGGATGAAAGTCAGTGGCATGCGATAGGACCACGTGCCCAGGACTCCAATTCATACTAGATCGAGCATTGAGGGAAAAGGTTTATGCATAAATTCTTGGTGGGTCAATGGTCTGACAACTTAGTGCGACGTCAAACAACATCACCTAACCATTTCCCAACGAAAAATTGGCACCAAATAATAGGTCCATGTACACTGAGTGCCAAATCATCTCAGATTGGGTGACTCAAGCTGATGCGAAATGAGGATGAGGTCTGAGATCCGACATCCCGATGGACATGTGTCAATACCTGGTGAGGGTAGTTATCGAGTATTTTAGGAAGCTGAGTAATGAGAGTGGGATAAGTCGTGAGCCTAATGGGCCAAGGTTTCGATGGGCTAGGTATCAGGCGCCACATCAGTATCCATGTCAGATGGCTTAGGTGATGTGGGTGCCACGTGACAGTAGAAATGCCTTTGGCCAATAAAGGCCCTACAACTTTAAGTGGCCATATATTTTGATCCAAAATTCGGATTGAGATAAACTTATAGTCTTTGGAAATCTTTCCACAAGAGAAGACAATGACATCCTCAAGAAGAGGTCTAGAGATGGTTGAAGGAATGCAAAAGTTTATTACTCCATTCTCTTAAATGTTACCTAGGGGGTTGGGTGTGTTACATTATGTTGGCACAGGGGCCGACCCAGGGTTCAACTCTAATAGTGCACCAACAAACCCTAACTATTGGCCCTTTCGGCAGCACCTACAAAGCAGATGGAGTCTCACTCGAGGTAGTAATATGGTGGTTGCAGGACACAGGTGTCTACAACCAGAGGAAGTGCAAGATGATTTCAGAATAACAACGCAAGATAACCTAGAGATTCTTAACAGTATTATTCTTAACTTCGTGAAGTTAGTTATATTTCTTATCTTCAACAGGGAAAACAACAATGCAATAA
>ML808768.1:126184-144227 GCA_009831015.1 Picea engelmannii
CATTCCCAATAGAAATAAAGAAAAGGAAGCACTCCAAGGGTGGTGACCCTAGAGAATTTAAGAAATCCAAGCCACCAAATTTTGATGGAGAAATAAAAAATGGGGAAGAAGCAAAAGCTTGGATACTTGGCCTGAAGAAGTATTTCAGAGTTCATAACTACTCTGCGAATTTGAAATCTTGAATAACTATATTTAATTTGAATGGAAGGGACTCCATCTAGAGGGAGGACCTTAGAAATGTAAAAGGAATCCAATTAAAGTAGTTGTTGTGGGGTAAATTTGAGAAATATTTCAAGAATAAGTACCTGTCGGAGAGGTACTATGATGACAAGACTAAGGAGTTCTATGAACTCAAACTAAGACAACTCACCATAGATAAATATATCAAAATTTTTATGGAACTACTAATGTATGTGTCTTATATTAAGGAATAAAAGACAAAGATCCAATGATTCCTTAGTGGGATGCCTCAATATTTCTATAACATAATTGAATTTGATGAACCTAAGACCTTAGAAGATGCCATTTAGAAGGCTAGGTATTGTTATGAGAAACTCAATCACAAAGAAGAACACCCCAAGGAATGGAAGAAGAAAAGTAATATGGGATTCAAGAAGAAGGGGGTTAAGCCTTCCAAGTTTAAGAATTATGGGAAGGGTTCTAGAACAATCTTCCCCACAAAAAGTGTGAATCAAGAGAACTTTCCATCTCAAAGTGGAAATAAAACTTTTGGATCAGCCCCGGGAAAGACAAAAAGCACAAAGAAGGAACCATTGAAATGTTGGGGTTGTGGAGAAGAGAATCTACTGAGGGACTGCCCTCATAGGAAACCAAGTAGTAAGGGAGTATACAACATCTAAGAGGCTACCGTGGTTGATGATGTGGCCAGGAGTATGCTAAAAATTCATGCAACTTTGGACAATAGGAAAATAGACCACCAAGACTTAGTGGTGGAAATGGAAGTTATGGTCACCAACAATATTATTTCTATTCTAATTGACCCTGGTTCTAATCTGAGTTATATTTATCCTCAAACCATGGATAAGTGTAAATTACAACAAGAAAAAAATGCTAAATCATGGTTGGTACAACTAGCCACTGGAACAAAAATAAAGGTAACAAGGGTCATAACAGCATGCCAGATCATTATGAATGGGTTTCCTACCCAAGCCACCTTAAACATTCTTCCTCTAGGATCATACGAAATATTGATTGACATGGATTGGTTGGCTTCCCATAAATCCAAACTGGATTGTTATAATAAAACCTTAGAATGTGAAGATGATGGAGGGAAGACAATACTCTACAGGGAATTCAAAATCCCGTCTTAGTGAGACAGATACCATCCCTCCAAATGAAGAAGTATTGTAGGAAGGGATGCCCTTTGTATGCAATACAAGTAGTGAACTCTGTTGAGTACCAAAAACCAATCCTAGGGGATCACCCTATACTGAAAGACTATCCTGAAGAGGTATCAGGTTTACCTCCAAGGAGAGATATTGATTTCTCAATAGAGCTTGTACCTAGAGCAGTGCCAATGTCTAGAACACCCTATAGGATGAGTACCCCAGAGCTATTTGAACTCAAATTGCATCTGAAAGAAATGTTAGACAAGGGTTACATTCAGGTGAGTGTGTCTCCTTGTGGAGGACCAACCTTATTTTTAAAGAATAAGGATGACACACTCAGGTTGTGTATAGACTATATACAACTAAACAAAATGACAACTAAGAATAAGTACCCCTTGCCTAGAATCGATGACTTATTTGACCAATTGAGGGGTGCTACCATATTCTACAAGATTGATTTGAGGTCTAGATATCATCAAGTCTGAATTAAGGATGAATACATCCATAAAACTGTCTTTAGGACAATGTATGGGCACTATGAATTTGTGGTGGTGTCACTTGGTCTCACCAATCCCCAACCACATTCATGTGTTTGATGAATAGTGTACTCAACAAGTTCTTGGATGGATTTGTATTAGCCTTTATTGAGGATATCCTAATCTATTCAAAGGATAGAGAAGATAATGAATAACATATCAAGTTAGTACTCTGAGTACTAAGAGAGCACAAGCTCTATGCAAAGCTTAGTAAGTTTGACTTCTTCCAAAACAAATTCCACTACTTAGGCCATGTTAGCTCCGAGAAAGGAGTGGTAGTTGAACCTAATAAGATTAAATCCATTATGGATTGGCCTACACCAAAGGATGTAACTTCTTTTAGATCCTTCATGGGCCTAGCAGGGTACTATATGAGATTCATCAAGGGGTTTTCCAAGATTGGTCACCCAATCACCTCTCTACAGAGAAAGAGAGTTAAATTTATTTGGACAACAAAATGTGAGGAAAGTTTCCAGCACCTGAAACACCTCTTGATCCATGCCCCAGTGCTGAAAATTGCAGATCTAAATAAAGACTTCCTTGTGTGTACAAATGCCTGCAAGGATGGATTAGGTGGGATCCTCATGCAAGAGGGACATGTAATCTATTATGAGTCCAGAAATTTGAATAAACATGAAATAAACTATGTGACCCGTGACCTAAAGTTGGCTTCCATAGTAAATGCTTTAAAAATGTGGAGGCATTATCTCCTAGGCATAAATTCCGTACACATGAGAAACCATAGTGGACCGAGGTATTTATTTGACCATCCCAAACTAAATTTTAGGCAAGCTAGGTGGATGGCTCTCATCAATGAGTTTGATTTTGAGATCAAACAAATCAAATGGAAATAAAACAAAGTGGTTGATTCCCTTAGTAGGAGTATGAAATTAATTCACTTAGCAGTTGTAAGTACTTGTGAAACAAACCTCAAGGAAAGGGTTAAGAGTGCACATGCAGTAGATGAGTTCTTCAAAATAGTAAACACGCATTTAGAACAAGATCCCACATGGATGAATTATGATGGTTATTGATTGATGAGTGATGGAATACTAACATACAAAGTTAGGTTGTATATCCCAAATTGTGACGACTTGAAGAGGCTCATTTTTTATGAACTACACAAAATACTATATGCTATTCACCTTGATTATCATAAAATGATTACAGCCCTTAGGAAACTATTTTATTGGCCAAGGATGAAAAAGGATATAGTTGATTATTTGGATAAATGTTTAGAGTGTTAGCAAGTTAAGGTGGAACACCAACACCCCCACATGGATGTTGCAGCCCCTGCCTATTCCAGAATGGAAATGGGAAACCATTTCCATGGAATTTATCACGGGACTACCAAAAACAACCAAACAAAATGATGCCATCACAGTAGTTGTGGAAACATTGAGAAGGGCTTCCCACTTCATTCTGGTTTATTCCACTTGTAAGGAAATAGATATTAACAATATCTTCATGAAATAAATATTTAGACTGCATGGGATGCCTAAGGAAATTATATTTGATAGAGATGCAAAATTCACCTCACAATTCTGGAAATCTTTGTTCATTGGTTATGGAACAAAACTACTATTTAGTAAAACCTACCACCCTCAAAATCATGGGAAAATGGAGAGGGAGAATCGAGTGTTGGAAGACATGTTGAGGAGGCATGTTATGCATCAACCCAAGAAATGTGAATAGTATCTACCCCTGGTGGAATTTGCCTACAACAATGGTTACCAAGAATCCTTGAAAATGATCCCCTTTGAGGCCCTCTATGGAAGAAAATGCAATATCCCAATTAGTTGGGATAATCCAATGGATATGATTACCCTTGGACCCGATATGTTAATGGAAATAGAACAACAAATAATTCAAATAAAGAAAAATTTGAAAGTGTCCCAGGACAAGAAAGAGAGCTATGTAGACAACAAAAGCATCCATAAATAATTTAGAGTAGGAGATCATGTGTATCTCCATATTAAACCTATAAGAATCTCCTTAAGAATGGGAGCATGTGTTGAGTTGGCACCCAAATTTTTTGGACGTTTTGAAATCCTGGACACAGTGGGACATGTAGCTTATAAATTGGCCTTGCCTCCTACAATGAAGGCACATAATGCTTTCCATATTTGTTTATTAAAGAAATATATACATGATGTTTCTCACATAATTGAATGGTCTATGATCCAGGTGGAGCTAGAGGGAGAGTTCCATCTAGAACCGTAGTGTATCCTAAACAAGAGAGAGACTCCTCTCAGGAACATAACCATTGCACAGTTCAAGGTGCAATGGAAACACTTTGGTCTCGATGAAACAAATTGGGAAATGGAGAATGCCATGAAACATGCATACCCTTTTTTGTTCACTGCTATATATAAATTTTTTGGGGTATATAGAACACCGAGTATGGGGGAGGGGATTGTAACACCCATGTTTCCCCCATCTGTAAATATAAGAACTATTTTGACAAACTATAGGCAAAGGTGTTATGTACTTAAGGAAAAACAATGGACCTTGATTTATTTTTTATTTCATATATTTGATTTTAACATAACAGAGAAATGTTGAGATTTGTTGTAGGGATGGCCTTCACAGGTTACAATGTCATGAGAGGAATGGGAAAGAGGGAAGTAATTGTTGATTTAAATGAATCTGCCAAGCAATACCCTGTCAAAATTAAAATGGTGCATACTAGAACTGTCCCCAACCATGAAAAATGATTATCAGTCAAGATGGTAGTTAGAAAAACTTTTTTGGAAGTTAAGGAAGGATGGGAAACGTACCTTTAGGAAAATTCTAGCACGATCCACGAAGTCCTGGAGGAGAAGGAAAAAAAATAGGGTGCAGGTATATATAAAAGGGGATACACACGAATGGGTATAGGCCAAGAGCAAGGGGAGACAATGAGAGAATATAAGTTGTAGAGACTTCCTAAAAATCTTACAGGTATCCTCTCATGACATCGTACCCTCGATCGGGGGTGGCTGGTTGTAGCAGAGGTTAGCACAACCTTTCCTACGGTTGGGTGGAGAGCAGTTCACCCTACTGTAGTGGCCAACATACCTCATCGGTTGTAGATAAGTAACTTGTATTGCTCTGTATATTAATTTGAATGCATGAATGGATTTGATGATCTGTATGATGATCTCTGATGTGAACACCCAAATGGTGAGCATGATTGTGCCTTTCCCAGTAAGGGTATCTTGTTTACATAGAACACATCTACATGAGGAATCCTATATCTTATCTATAGAAAATCTTTGTAAATGTAGAAATAAATGCACGTGTGAATTTATAAGATGTTTCTGTAATATTGCAATGTGGAAGTGAGTATGCACTAGGGTGTTGTGGTATGGAAGTTTTGAAAGCGTGAGAATTCCCCTCGGTATGATGAAGCCAAGGTACATTGGGTGAGGATAAAAAATTACCTTGGAACCCAGGCGAAGAAGCTCTCAACAATCCAGAAACCCTATGGAGTAACACGAGGAAAACCCTCATGAAAATGACTAAGTCCATACTCAGACTGTTGAGCCAGTGGAGGTGCCATAATTCGCTTCAGAAGATTTTGGTTGCAGATTGGGCCCAACGATTAAATTTGAGCCCTTTATCGAGACAAAGTTGAGACGAGACCTCGATCGTTGGATCTGGAAGTTGAGATAACCTCCATCATTGGTTGTTTCATGAGGATTTCATTAGATCCTAGGATATCGACGACATGTCGAGGGTCATCAGATCTACTAGAAAAAAAGGCCACAGCCATAGATCTTCGAAAAATCTCAGGAGGGAGTTTAGCATCCTAGGGTACCAAAGCATCAGACCCTGCAAGAAATCTAAGTCCAAATCCTTCAAAAGTATCGATACACTAATGTTCGGGGAATAGGGTTTGAGCCCTTTGTCCCATGCCTTGTTGCATAAGCAAAAGGGAGAGGGAGAGGATGTGGCATCGCAATGACATAAGGTTCTAGCTTGGTAGCCACAGTGTCATGGGGGGGGTTGACACCTATCCATGTTTGGTTGCATATGAATAGAGAATGGGACCCTTTTGGGCCTTGGCCTTGGGACAAGTGCCTTGAGATATGATTCATAGGATCTAGTGTTATCGGGCTAATTGTTAAGTGCGGACAAAAATCAATCCCGCTAGATTCACTATGAAACTAGAACAAAACAAGACAATACACTACTCTTTCCTTAGATTTTATTTCAATTATCAAATGAGAAATGGATCTAAAACATACCTTTTAAATCTCGAAGATCCGACTTCGCCAATGCAATCCAAGCTCCGTCACGAGGCTTATGGAGAAATATCTTCAAAGAAACACAAGCCAACAAAGACAAGAATAACGGAGTCTATTTGATATGAAACTATGTACATGATCAAGGAATCATACAACATGAACAAATAACATTCATATAGCAAAGAAAAGTATATCTGTATTAAAGAATGTGGAAGAAAGATACAACCAGATGCCTTGATGTCATCAAGTTCCTTCCAACAGTTCCTTGCTTCCCACACACTTCTACTTCATGGATTCAGAGACTATAAATCTGATAGCTACTCACAATCTATCTTGACAAAGCAAAGTTCAAAGCCAACATACAAGCTCCAAAAAATCCAAGCTACAAAACCCAAGTTCAATCCAACTAACTTCCTCCATGAGAGCTCCTCTCTTTTTATAAGCTGAAGAGAATAAGGTGAGGAGGTTAGGATGATCCCACTAAATCATGAAAGCGAGTAAGATCCAAACAGTCCAGAGGCCACCTCACCATAGAATCTTCTCCTTCTAGAAGCATCGAGAAAATGCTTGTTTTTCCCATGTACAAAAATTTCCACACCCTAGCTATAGTGCAGCCTGCGGAAACTCCGCAACCCAGCTATAGAATAAGGTGTGGAAATCAGGCATTTCCGCACCCTGCGTATAGAGTAGCCTACATAAATCCTCCTAAATAGGGTTTTTACAAAGGAATATACAACTTCTTCTCTCAGGGAAAGTTCTTCTCCCTTCTTTCTTTAGGAATTCAGGCCACTGACCCCTCTGAAGGAAACATATAGGTTTACATCATTAATGGTCATAAGGGTGATGAAAATAATGTGTAACATTTGGTAAGCCAACAGATCATAGGTGTTGATTTCATTCAAACGGGGTCAATCAGATCCCAGACCCTTGAAAGTTTTCCTGCAACTCAAATCATGGGATGGGTTGATGGCCCAGTATCCGAAAAATGAGAGAATATCCATCGTCGATTTGTGGGAACCCAGATCAAATCCCAATCGTAGATCTTGCAAGGTCGTAAACTCGTGATGAGCTTGATTATGATCTCATAATCACATGATTAATGTAAATTATTCTCCTCCTAATCCCCATAATTGAAAGACTTCTAGATCAACATCACAGGTAAGTTCTGACACATGATGCCCGGTGGAGACATGGGGCGCAAATAGTGGTCCACATGCCACGACAATGGAAGGCCACATGTCACCCTAGGGTGGTGCCACATGTTGCATAGTTTTTGAAAGATCAGGCAAGGAACCTTGGGGAAAATGAGTGACACGTGACATGTGGTATGACTACCACATGTCATGCCACACATCATTCTATGTGTTTGCAGTGCTAGCTAATCTTGGAGCAGGTGTAGAATTAGGAACCAAATAATTTGGTTTCCAGGAGACCAAACGTCTCAGTGCTAGGTAAACACATTTTAAGTGGCGATTAGGCCATGCGTATGGCTAATGTTGGGGCATATACTAGGGTGGCCGCCAACACTCTCGGGAAGAGTGACACATGTCAAAACCTGACAGGTCAGTAAATAAAAGGGTGGATCACATCGGTCGACATCCCCGTAACGGGTATGACAGATCCGAACCGTTGGATCTAAATAAGGGTCAATATCCACCATGTATATTGTAACTGAGAACATGGGTCATAAACCAAGGATTAATTCAATTTAATCCCATCGTCACCATCAAAATTAATTCATCTAATCATCTCGTAATCCCCGACACTAAAATTTCTTAAAGCTCAGACCTTGGAACAAGCCCGACACCTAGTGCCCAATGGTGACATGGTGTGCGACGAGTGATCCATGTGCCATGACAGGTGTTGGTCACGTGTCACTCAGAGGAGGTACTAAATGTCACACAGATTTGGGATATTTGGACAAGGATCCATAGGGTAAAAGGGTTCCATGTGACAAGAGGTACAAATGTCACATGACAGTCGATGGCAGGGACACATGTCTTAACAAGAGGCCAATATTGGTCTAGCCACGTGTCTGTGGTGCCAGTGGGACCTGGGTTGGATCTGGAGGTGTGTAGTGGAAGTATTAGGTCACTAGAGGGCCCGATATCCAACATTTGGTAGCTATGTGTCACTATCTGGGTGGATGAAAGTCAGTGGCATGCGATAGGACCACGTGCCCAGGACTCCAATTCATACTAGATCGAGCATTGAGGGAAAAGGTTTATGCATAAATTCTTGGTGGGTCAATGGTCTGACAACTTAGTGCGACGTCAAACAACATCACCTAACCATTTCCCAACGAAAAATTGGCACCAAATAATAGGTCCATGTACACTGAGTGCCAAATCATCTCAGATTGGGTGACTCAAGCTGATGCGAAATGAGGATGAGGTCTGAGATCCGACATCCCGATGGACATGTGTCAATACCTGGTGAGGGTAGTTATCGAGTATTTTAGGAAGCTGAGTAATGAGAGTGGGATAAGTCGTGAGCCTAATGGGCCAAGGTTTCGATGGGCTAGGTATCAGGCGCCACATCAGTATCCATGTCAGATGGCTTAGGTGATGTGGGTGCCACGTGACAGTAGAAATGCCTTTGGCCAATAAAGGCCCTACAACTTTAAGTGGCCATATATTTTGATCCAAAATTCGGATTGAGATAAACTTATAGTCTTTGGAAATCTTTCCACAAGAGAAGACAATGACATCCTCAAGAAGAGGTCTAGAGATGGTTGAAGGAATGCAAAAGTTTATTACTCCATTCTCTTAAATGTTACCTAGGGGGTTGGGTGTGTTACATTATGTTGGCACAGGGGCCGACCCAGGGTTCAACTCTAATAGTGCACCAACAAACCCTAACTATTGGCCCTTTCGGCAGCACCTACAAAGCAGATGGAGTCTCACTCGAGGTAGTAATATGGTGGTTGCAGGACACAGGTGTCTACAACCAGAGGAAGTGCAAGATGATTTCAGAATAACAACGCAAGATAACCTAGAGATTCTTAACAGTATTATTCTTAACTTCGTGAAGTTAGTTATATTTCTTATCTTCAACAGGGAAAACAACAATGCAATAAAAATATGAAAGATAGCAAATAACACAACATCAACCACATGGAACAACAAGATTTTATGTTTTTCACCCTCTCCCTAGGGCTATGTCCACAGAACTGTGTTTATTGATAAAGTAGATGAAAATAAACAGTTCTATCTGCGCACTCAACTGCAGATCCTTCTCTCTCTCATCTTTATCTCCCAACCCTGCACACCCAGCTGCATAGTCGATCTTCACACCTAACTGAAGATCCAAAATACAAGAATGATCTAATACCTGGCACTTTTACATTTCAATCTCTCTATATCTCCCTCTCAACTCTTCTAGACCTCTATTTATCAATCCATGACTCTTAGAAACCCTAGACCCTAGGTACCAAAACCCTAGGTCCACATAACCCACATTTCAAGGATTTCGCTGACCTGTTCTTCCTTCTTCTCCACGAGGTGCTCCAAAGCACCCATTAGTGTCTTCTTCCACTTGTTGAATTGTCCACGACCCATCCTCTTTGTTGCTTTGTCTTCCTTGATCTTCTCTTTCAGCAACTTGCTTTCCCTTACTTCATTCCTTCTTTTATGTTTCTTTAACCACTTCGACCCTTCCTCGGTTTTTGTTCCTTCCTCACACTTCGTACTTCGTCTTTCTTCTTCTTTAATCTTCGCTTTCATCCTTAATACCTAACCAAGGTCCAACAGGCCCCCAACACTCACATGTGACTTGTCCCAAGTCACTGCAAGGTTAAGCCTCCTGTATTAATTCGACTGCAAACTGCGCGAAGCAGCATGTGCTTTCTACTTTGTCCCTCCCTATCTTGTGCAAACTGTCTTTTCTGTGTCTGGTACCCAATTTCAACTACACCTGGTGCCTAGACCCTTCTTCCTTTGTTTTTACTAAGAGTTGTGAGGCAGCTGGTTGTCATAATACAACTTCAATCGACTCCCATTTACTAAACCATCCTTCCATTCTCCATTAAGGGTCTTCAACTGCGCAACTCCTCCTTCGGTAACATAGACAACCTCAAATAGCCCAAGCCAATGTGTCCCGAACTTCCCTAGATGATTCATGAACTTGTTGTCATATAAAAGTACCAAATCTCCTTGTTTAAATGCTTCTTCTTGATATGTCAATCATGGTAAGCCTTTTATCGTTATTTTTGTACCTACTGATGAAATCCTGCAATGAACCTGTCTTCCTCTAGTTCCATCAACTGTGTGAGCCTGTCTTGAACATCGTCGATGTCATCCATACCTGTAAATGTTGCAATTCTTAAACTAGGAACCAAGTATTCCATAGGTATCACTGCTTCCAGGCCATAAACTAACTTGAAGGGAGTTTTCATGGTTAAATTTTTGCAATTAGTTCAATAAGCCCATAACACTGCTGGAATTCTCAAATCCCAATCATCTATGTTAACACTGCAAATCTTAGTCAACGTTGTCTCCAAGATCTTATTGAAAGCTTCGACTGTACCATTCGCATGTGGGTGGTATGGTGTGCTCTTTTGATGGTGAACTTCGAACTCCTGAGTTAAGGCTTCAATAGTTTTGTTAATGAAGTGTGTGCCTTGATCACTCATAAGGATCTTCAGCCATCCAAATCTAGTTATGATATCATCAAAGATGAACCGCACAGCTGTAGTTGCACCACAATCTTTAATTTCTCTAGCTTTTGCCCATCTGGTCAAATACTTTGTAGCAGTGATGATATATTGAGCTCATGTGCACTTTCCTGGTGGGTTGGTAGGTCCCACAAAGTCAATAGCCCATTTCTCAAATTCCTGTAAAGTTAACTGAGGTGTTAAAGGCATCTCATCCCTTCTGGACGACTTCCCTACTCTTTGACATACATCGCAGGCTCTGTAGTATTCCTTAGCATCCTTATGTAAAGTGAGCCACTAGAGGCTAGCTCTGAGAACCTTCTGTGTTGTTTCTTTCCCTGCATAATGTCCTCATGCGATGCCTTCATGTGATTTTGCAAGAATCAATGGTCTTTCTGACTCCATAACACATCTTCTCAAGATCTCATCTGGTCCCATCTTATATAACTATCCAGTTATAAGTTGAAAATATGCAGTGCGGACTACAAACTGTTTCTTCTAAATAACTATATACTCGCGAGGTGCCATTCACGTGGACATGAAATGGACTATCTCGGCGAAGTGATCATCAAATTTTCTGATGGCCAACAACTGTGCATATGGTAGTGTATCATCCAAACTTGTAGGTTCTTCTCCATGTTCTAACCTGGATAAGTGGTTAGGTCCCTTATTCATTCTTCCTGGCTTGACCACAATCTCAAATTCATACTCTTGGAATAATAATAGCCATCTGTATATTATCCCCCCAACATTGGCTTGTTGACTAAGTACTTCAATGTAGAATGATCAGTGAACATCTTAATATGTCCTCCCAACAAGTAGCTCCTAAACTTTTGTAGCACATATACCATAGCTAAGCCTTCTCTTTCAGTGGTAGTATAATTCATTTCAAATGTAGAAAGATTCATGCTAGAAAAGGCTATGGGGTGGTCAATATCTCTTGCACCTAGCTATGCCAAAACCACTCCTAATGCAATGGATGAAGCATCGACATGAACATGGAATTCCTTACTCCAATCTGGGAAAACCAAAATAAGTGCAGTGACCATTTTCTGATTTAATGTGCTGAAACTTACTATCCTTCTTTAATAGCTTCTTCATAGGTATTGTTATATGTGCATAGACCTTAATAAACTTTCTATAATATCATGTGTGTCCTAATGCAGTGCGCAACTGTCTAACCAAAGTAGGAGGAGGTAGATCAACAATGATAGCAATCTTGGAAGGATCTACCAACAACCCCTATTTACACTCAATGTGTCCTAGCAACACTCCAAAAGGTGAAAAGAAAATACACTTCTTCAAGTTCAGGGAAATATGACATTACCTTCACTTATCTAACATTAATCTCAAACATTCAATATGATATTTTAGTGGACTAAAAATGGTCCAGTCATCAAAGTATGTCTCCAAAAACTTATGTAAAAATTCCTTAAATGCTTCGACCACCACCCTGGAAAAGATGGTTGGTGCATTCTTCAAACCAAAAGGCATCATAGTGTACTGAAAATAACCCCATTCTGTTGCAAATGTAGTCTTATGTTTGTCCTCCTTAGCAATTCTGATCTGGTGATACCCTAAAAATCCATCTGTGAATGAATAAACTTCATGTCCTCCTACATTATCTAGAACTTCATCAGTAAAAGGTGTGGGAAGTGGATCATGTGAACATGCATCATTCAATTTCCTTAGATCTACACAGATTCTGATTTCTCCTAATTTCTTATCTTGGACCACTATAGGGTTGATCCATTCATATTCTTCAACTGGTTCTATGATTCCTGCTTCCAACATTCTATCTAATTCAATCTTAACTTTCTGCTTGTACTTGGGATTCAGTCTGTAAGGCCTCTTCTTGACATGCCCTGCATCTTCTTTCAAATGAATCTTCATTTCTCCCATGGGCCCTTTAATTCCCTTCATGTCTGTGAACTTGGTTGGAAACAAGTCCTGATACTCATGCAATAGTTATGTAATCTTACTAATAGTAGCATCATCCCAATAGTATCCAACATTTGCTAACTTAGGTGCTTGCTCTGTTCCAATGTTAACCTTCTTAATTTTAATAGGTTTCCCAACAAAAGGTAATTCAATCCCTGGCCCTTCTATATCTCTTTGTCCTTTAGTTTATGAAATGTTCACATTCCTAGGGTCATCATCCATTTGCATTAATATTATAACAACCCTGTAACCTCTGAAGAGGTGCAATCCATTCATCTTCTTCTTGTTCAAGAGGGAGGTTAGGAACTTCCTGAATCCTCAAAGACCTTCTATCTTACAATTTGTAAAGCCTGATCTACTGTGGGGTACTGAATTTCAAATAGGAACGTAGCTATAAAGTTTTGGGTCATACCATATCAATCTGTAGTGGCTAAGCACAATTATGCTTGAAGATACTAGTTGATAAGCGTACTATCTAAGGTGTTAATGAAATTATGTACCCATTGTTCTTTGGGATTGCTACTCCAGGCTTCCTCACAACTTCACATATGGTCCCTACGACAACTCTGACCTATGTAACGAACTTCACAGCCTTCATCTTTGTCTGAAAATATCACTGTCAACAAGGTGTGACATTGTACCCATTCCGCGATGTTATTCTTGTGGGATTCCCACCATCTAGTTGGCGTTTCTTTCAAGGCTTCATATAGTGCCAACAACCTTTGTTGTATTGGTACAATTCCTTTAAATTCAAGTAGAAATGTTCTAAATTATTCAATCCATCAAATGTGTGAAGATTACTTACTTCTGTGCCAATCCAAGGAACTGCCTTAGTCAATCTGTCACACCTCTATATAGAGACTTCATACATTCTGTTCTACCAATTTTCCAATGCTTCTTTTGAATCTGACGAGCATGCACTCTCACTTTTCCAACTTAGATTTCCATATGATGTAGGATTAATATAATCTTGTTGTCCTGTTGTCATTTTATAGATGTTCTCTCTAGCTCATAGGCACAATCTTCTTCTCTTATGGGTTCTGTGTATCTGCGACCTTCATCAAGGTCAAGAGGTGCAATGACCCTAAGGCCATCACCTTCAAATGTCATTCTTCTCTTTTTTAGGTCAACAACAGTCAAATTGTTGAAATCCCAATCAATACCCAACAACGCAGGATAACGAAAACTATCATCAACAATCTCGATCACTTCGAAGTCTACAAATGTCCTCACTCCGTCGATGTCAATAGGGACACGCTCTAGTCTTCCAAAGGGGATCACCACCTGCTGATTAGTCATCTTGAGCCTAATAGGAGAGTAAATCAATTTAGGTTTTCATATCAATGCCCAAGTCTGCTTCGTCATAACATTTAATTCTAATCCTAGGTCAAGGACCACATAGTCCACATTGTAGTCTCCAATCTAAAAACTAAGGTGCAGTTCCTTGCTTATCCTCCTTTTTCTAGATACTTGATTCACAACTCTACTCAATAGAGGATCTACTCTTCCAATTTCATATTGTATTATCTGGTGTTGTAGTTCCTGCACAGCTCTTTCATCTTTAATCAAATTGATACAAGCATACAAGAATTCCACAAGCTTGCTTACCTCTTTTCCTTGCCTAAGTGGGACAAACTGATCAAATGCTGGAGGCATTTCACATTCCCTTACTTCTGGTTGTGCCCTAGATGAAGAAGCATGTTCACCTACGAATTCTTTTCTTGCTTCTTCAAAAGTATGATTCTCTTTCATTGGATCAAACAATGGTGCCTTCTCTGAAGCTATTCTGATCCCTGATCCATCTATAGTCTTTCCTGGAGTCACCCTATCTTCTCCTATAACAACACATCCTCTAGTAATGACAACGACTATGGGTTCCTCACCACGAGGTTCAGCTGATATAAGTTGAACTTGTTGATTTCCACCTCATCTTTCCTAAACTTTAGCTAACAATACTAGACAATCTTCAATGACATGATCAAACGACTTACAATAGCTGCAAGTGGTACAAGGGTTCTGACAATCCCTTTCCAAATGACATGGGTGGGTGTAGTTATTGCAAATAATTTGGCCTCAACCTTGACCCATGCCTCCTCCTCATCCTCTTCCTCTGAACCCACCGCGAGGGTTGAAGTTTCCTCTTCTTGGGAAATTGAACTACGCAACCTTCCCTTCTTGTTGTAATTCTCCTTGAATTCTATATGCGTCCCTTGACCTTTCATGCATGAGGTCATAAGCCCTATAGTCCTTCTCATCATGCCCCATAGATTTGCAGAATGTAAAATAAAGATTGGTGGGTTCTAGACATATTTATGCATATAATAACATTCACCAAGGCAATGTCTAGTTAAACATACCTCGCACCATGGTAAAGTAGTCTGCTTCAAAGGGTTAGGGGCTCCAGAGGCCAAGTATTCATTAAATAAAGGACAATGTTTTTTTTCATGGACCTCTGCTTTACATCTAATACACCAGATGTCTTCTCTTTTCTCCTTTCCTTTATCTTTATTCATGTCTTCAACCTGTAAAGATAAGCTAGTTAATTGATTCAAAATCTGGCTCATGCTTGGACTCGATTCTCCTATAGGGGTTGCTTCTAGTTTCATGGCAATCTCTAATGCCTCAAACTGCGAAGTGACCTTTTATTGCATAAGAGGAACTCTAATGTGTGGTAGGAGGAAAATGATGAACCATTCCTTATGTTGTTCTTCTGGAATCTGAAAACTTAAATGGCATGTCAAGGTCTTAAACCTATGATCAAATTCCCAAACAGGTTCATTCACCTTCTGATTGATTTCCTTCAATTCTGTAATGAATTGCGACTCCGACTTAGGCTTCTTGAACTCTACACTCAACAAATCCTTGATGTCATTCAGTGGTTTAGGCTGTACAAATCCTGTAAAAAAATTTGTATACCAGTTCAATGCACGATCCCTCAAGGTAGTACTAAATTAATCTCTCTTAACAACTTCGTTGGTGACTTTCTTAATGCTCCATACAACTTCGCATAAGAACCAGTGATGGTTAGGATACTCAGATCCATCTCCTCTGAAAATGGGTAACCTCATTTCATCTTCCATGGATTTTACTTGGTTTCTCAACTGAGTATGTACTAAACTACTTGTAACAGTGCTCTGAGTACTCTGATTACTCTGGTTACTTATTGTTGTTGTTAAGAACCTGAATAGATCTACAAATATAATCACCACAAATACTGAATACACAATAGATCCATAGAGAAAGATAGAAGAAACCACACTTTATTATTATCAAACCCTTAGGGTAGGGCAACACCATACAATGGATCCTATTATGGAAGGGATCCTCTCCTGTTCACTTGCCTCTTCGAGGGGGAATCCTCCTATTGATCTACCACTCCAAATACAATAATTCTCTCCATATCCCATTACATTGATTGAACCCCTTTATATAGTGCTACCATCACCTAAAAACACTCTAGAGGAGGAATCTTCTAGAAGTAGAACCTTCTAAGAAGTCCTCTTACATTTATTATATCTAGCTACCATAGTGGGCCTCATTTAATAATATAGTAGACCTAGTCCACGTTACATTGAATGGCCCCTACTATTATCACTATGAGACCTCTGGTTCCCTCCACTACCTCTCTAGCTACCTTACATTCCATCCCCCTTATGAAAGCGTCGTCCTCAACGCTTAATATACAACCATTTACTAGGGTCCCAAGGATAAGTGTGGAGCATAGTGCTGAAGTAGACTAGAGAACCAAGGTCCCATTGAGAAATGGAAGCCACCATGCTGAAGTAGTCCAACCGCCATTGTAAACCAGGGTCCCATGTCCAATTTCTCATGTGAATCCCACATGGAAGATATCAACACCCAATAACCAACTGAAAATGATGCTCCCAATATTGACACCTATCATGTGGATCCAAATAAGAACATCCATCCACATAGTGGGAGATGATCAAAGATGAATCTGGAAGGAACAATAACATTGTAGAATATGCAGGTTATATGCTGGTAACTAGCTCCTGATGTGGGACATTGATGTTCTTTACAGAAGGTGGAGTAGAGTCATCAAATCAAATATGGAAGTGGTTGTCATCCCATAAATGACAACTATCCATATACCAATCATCGCAATCGGCCTCAAAAGTATACCAAGCATATATGTATTGATTATATTCATCCCTAATGTCCGCCATAAGGAATCTCTCCTGCATGTTATCCAATGAATCTTGAATACTACGAAAATTATCATTGAGGCCATCTA
This sequence comes from Picea engelmannii, assembly GCA_009831015.1. Taxonomy (NCBI): domain Eukaryota; kingdom Viridiplantae; phylum Streptophyta; class Pinopsida; order Pinales; family Pinaceae; genus Picea; species Picea engelmannii. The sequence goes on from ML808768.1 coordinate 143,152, forward strand.
CAAAGCCATCCAATCTGTCATTCAATGTGTCAAACAATTAGGCTTTGAATGCATCAATAATTTGTAGAATTTATTTGAGGGTTTGAGAAGAAATATCCATCTAAGCACCCTATGAAAATTTATGAACTCTGTAGCCCCGTTTCCGTCACGAAAAAACCCAAAAAATAGAACAATAAATTACTGCAGAAAATCGCGGCATTTTCCGGAAAAACCCTAAAAAACTGTTGAATTTAAAATGCTCATAACTTCACTTCCTGGACTCTGTTTAGGCTGATTTGTTTTTTGAAATTGGGTGAAATTGTGAGAGAAACTCAGATCTTTAATTTGTTTGGGAAAATTCGACCTCTAGTTGCTACATAAATAAATAAATAAATCGTGCCGTCGTCCATGGAAAAAACCCTGAAAAATTGTAGATTATTTTAAAACTTCAATATCTTGACTTCCTGGACTCCGTTTTGGACGATTTTTTTTTTCAAATTGGGTGAGTTTCTGAGAGGAAATCATATCTACAACCTGTTTCTACAAATTTTGCACAAAAATATACCGAAAATTTTTGGAATGTCTTGGCCCTCTTTTTTTTTCTCCAAAAACAATCTGCAAAAATAAAAAATATTTGCCCATAATGTCTGCCAAGGAAAATGCTTCGATACCACTTGTTAAGAACCAAAGAAATGAATACAAAAACACCACAATATATATAGAAGAATAATATAAAAAACCACCACTTTATTATTATCAAACCCTTAGGGTAGGGCAACACCATACAATGGATTTATTATGGAAGGGATCCTCTCATGTTCACTTGCCTCTTCGAGGGGCTATCCTCCTATTGAGCTACCGCTCCAAATACAATAATTCTCTTCATATCCCATTAAATTGCTCGAACCCCTTTATATAGTGCTACCATCACCTAAAAACATTCTAGAGGAGGAATCTTCTAGAAGTAGAACCTTCTAAGAAGTTCTCTTACATTTATTATATCTAACTATCCATTTATAGTGGGTCTTATTTAATAATATAGTGGACCTAGTCCACCTTACATTGAATGGCCTCTACTATTATCACTATGGGCCCTC
>ML808768.1:144297-158679 GCA_009831015.1 Picea engelmannii
GGGCCTTATTTAATAATATAGTGGACCTAGTCCACCTTAAATTGAATGGCCTCTACTATTATCACTATGCCCCCCCCCCCACTACCTCTCTATCTACCTTACAACTGCTAAAACATGAGGAGTAGTAATACTTACTTTGACAGTAGGCGCAGTCCCTGAAGTTTCTGGTTCTTCTCGGTGAAATTCTTCAGTCTCTACTTCCTCTGCACTTGCAAAATATGAATACTCTTCGTTCGATCGCCCTGCTTCTTCTCCACTATAGAAATCTTCATCTTGTGCCAATGGCCCGTAACTCTGCTTAAACAGGTTCGCAAAAGGAACCTTTCTGAATGACCTCCCACTGCGCGTGTGTCTAGCCTTTGTGTCATTGTCGCTGTCTGAATTTTTGAACATTAGCTTTAAAATCCAATTGATTACTGTATCTTCAAGATATTCTTCTCATGCAATAGCATCTTAATCTTCAGCTTCAAAAAGTGTAGAAACTTTCCTCTAGGTCCCTTGAAGAAATACCTCTCTGCTTGACTATATGATTCTACTCTCTCGATAGTAAATTTAGTAATGTACCCTCCAATAGTGCTATCAAACCAGAGATCCACAAACCTAGAAAGAGCGCTATCAACTTCCTTGACTTTCTTAACCAGTGTCGTCGTCCAAACCACATGTGGTCTAAATCTGATTTCAAACTGAGTGTCCCGACAACGGAACCATTTGTTGGCACAGGGATAGACCCAGGGTTCAAATCTAACAGTGGACCAACAAACCCTAACTACTGGCCCTTTCGACAGCACCTGCAAAGCAGATGGAGTCTCACCCGAAGTAGTAATAGGGTGGTTGTAGGACACAGGTGTCCTCAACTAGAGGAAGTGCAAGATGATTCCAGAATAACAACGTGAGATAACCTAGAGATTCTTAACAATATTATGCTTAACTTCATGAAGTTAGTTATATCTCTTATCTTCAATAGGGAAAACAACAATGCAATAACAATATAAAAGATAACAAATAGAACAACATCAACCACATGGAACAACAAGATTTTGCGTGGTTCACCCTCCCCCTAGGGCTACGTCCACAGAACTGTGTTTATTGATAAAGTAGATGAAAATAAACAGTTCTATCTGTGCACTCAGCTGCAGATCCTTCTCTCTCTCCTCTTTATCTCCCAACCCTGCACACCCAGTTGCAAAGTCAATCTTCGCACCTAGCTGAAGATCCAAAATACAAGAATGCTCTAAGACTTAGCACTTTTACATTTCAATCTCTCTATATGTCCCTCTCAACTCTTCTAGACCTCTATTTATCATTCCATGACTCTTAGAAACCCTAGACCGAAGTCTAGGTGCCAAAACCCTAGGTACCAAAACCCTAGGTCCACATAACCCGCATTTTAAGGACTTCGTCGACCTGTTCTTCCTTCTTCTTTGTGAGGTGCTCCAAAGCACCCATTAGTGTCTTCTTCCTCTTGCTGACTTGTCCTCGATCTATCCTCTTTGTTGCTTTGTCTTCCTTGGTCTTCTCTTTCAACGACTTGCTTTCCCTTACTTCATTCCTTCTTTTATATTTCTTTAACCACTTCGACCATTCCTCGGTTTGTGTGCCTTCCACACACTTCATACTTTGTATTTCTTCTTCTTTAATCTTCACTTTCTTCCTTAATACCTGACCAAGGGCCAACACATTAGAAGTGATTTTTTGGAGCCTCTTGTATTCCACATTGCTTAACTTGTTCTTATACATTAGGTACTTAGTCGTAGTTTTTTTCTCAATGAGGGAAATGATTGTTTCTACGAGGAGTATAGGATATGGTGTATTGCCTTTAATTTTGAGATTATAAGTTATAAAATTATTTTGGATCTACTCTATCGTTCTCCACAATTCTCTAGAGATGTTGCATCTAAGAACTTCACATCCATATAAAATAACAAGAGTCTCAAAGAGAAGTTTCTTCTTATGTCATATACAAAGGTCCATTGATTTACAATTGTTTTCAAGTCCATAATAAGTTTTCCACCCTCAGTTTATCCTTTTCTCAATGCTATAGTTCCGATTGAGCTTGTGATAAATATCGATTATGAGATATTTGTATGAAGGCACTTCCTCCAAGTTGTTGTTGTCATATACAAAAATATCATAAGTGTCTTTTTGGATTTAATTATCATAACTTTCATTTTTTTGGTGTTAATATTCATACTCGTACTCGAGCATAAATCCTTGAGGATTCTTAGTTACTTTTCAAGATCATGGGGACTCATCACTATAAGAAAAATATCATCCGTGTAAAGAAGAAGAATGATGACTATACCAGTGAGAATTGGATCGACGCAACCTGCTTCTTCCAAACAATTTTCTACCTTGTCAATGTATATGCCAAAAAAGGATAGGGGATAGGGGGTAGCCTTGCTTGACTCCTATATTACAATTAATCTCTTCCGACCAACCCTTAGTGTTCCTAAAATTGGAAATAATGTTCTCATAAAGCCCTACTACAATAGCCCTCAACTCGAAAGGGGATTTTAGCTCGTCCAACCTATTCTAGAGGTTCGCTCTAGACACTGTATCAAAAGCTTTTTTAAATTCAATAAAACAACAAAGCGGATTGGTTTTATTATCGCGACACTCCTCTGCAATGATCCTAAGCATAACAAGGTGGTCTATAGTTGAATGATAGCTCATAAATCTGGCCTAACCTTTAGCTCTTTCTCTATGAATTTCTAGCCATATGCGAATCTTCTTTTCCAAAATAATCCCAGACAACTTGACTAAATTGAGGCTAATCATAATGGTCCTATAATTGAGGGATTGTTTTATCCCCACTTTTAAAAATAGGGCATCCAAGGTTTTGGGAAGCCCTACTTGGATGCTAAATTGAAGAGCTTATGTATGTGAGGGATGAGGATAGGACCTCTAATTTTTATGATTTCGGCCTGGAAACCTTCAATGTCCTTAGCTTTCCCCTTTTCTAGCTGCTTAACCCCAAACTATATGTCATTTAAAGAAAAAATGTAATCCTCTGTAGAAACATTTGGAACTGTGTCCATAACATTAGGGGATTCATAAAGATTTTTTAGGTAGGGATTCCAGTCCTTCAAGGGAATCATATTATATTCTTTATTTTAAAGAGTTAGAATTTGCTTCTAGAATTTTTTAGGATCTAGCTTAGATAAGTGCAAAAGTTGCTCTTGTTTTCTATTTATATAGTACTTTTTTTCCTTTTAATTTAGTACTTTTTTCCCTCTGAATTAGATATGTGTACGTATTTGTATTATCAAGTTTTAGGGACTCATTAGAAGCATCGTCTCGTTAGAAGCATCCTTAATGACTTTTCTAGCAATTTTACATTCATTCCCATACCAAGAGTTGGTAGTTTTAATTTTATTTTTATAGCCATACCAAGAGTTGGTTGTTTTAATTTTATTTTTACAGCCATACCAAGAGTTGGTTGTTTTATTTTTCTTTTTACAAAACACCTCAATTAAGAGAACTTGTTAATGGAAGTAGAAAGAGTTGTGAGGTAGAAAGAGTTGTCATGAAATTATGATAGAGGTTTTTATTGTTGTAGTTATATAGGAGATTTAATTTACTATTTATGTTCTTTAAGAAAAAATTAGCTTTGTCTTTGGTTATTGAAATTTTCTTCAATAAATAAAATTCATTTTCATATTAATTTATTATTCATACATAAAAATTTCAAATTTAATTGCATATAAAAGCTCTCTACAACCATGTAACATAAGACATTAAAATAATAATAACAAATAAAAATTTAATTATATATATATATATATATATATATATATATATATATATATATATATAATTTCAAAGTTTTATTATTATTTTAATTTCTTATGTTATATATATTAATATATTTTATAACATTAATTTTTTTATATAATTATTAATGTATTAAACCAACATAAATCTATCTTAACCTCAGATCTATCAAGGGTTTAGAGGGATCAAATCTCAAGAAATTAGACCTTTTAATACTTAATAAATCTAGAATTAAAATAAATTTATGTTTTTTATAAAACAATTGTAAAAAAAAAAAAAAAATTATTATTTCTTTTATATTTTATAAATATTTAATTATTTATAAATTTCTATTTAAAAAAAATATATTTCAAAAAAACTTTTAAATCTTTTAATATATATTTAAATTAAAATGAATTATATTAAAAATGTACATATTTAAATTAAATTATATCATTATGACACTTTGTCTTTTAGAAAGATATCAAAATAATGATAAAAACAAATGGCATAACGTAAATTTATTTTTTAAAGCAATAAAAACATTTATAGCGAACAAAGTAATATTAAGATGAATATATGTAATTGACTTGATTCCAAGTCAAAGAATTTATTCTCATTCCCCACTTATAAAAAGTATTCCCAAACAAAGACTTTATTATCATTCCCACTTATAAAAAAATATTAATCTTTGGATTAATTTATTCTCATTCCCCACTTATAGAAAGTATTCCCAAACAAAGACTTTATTATCATTCCCCACTTATAAAAAAACATTCCCATTCATTCTTTTAAATCTTTGGATTAATTTATTCTCATTCCCCACTTATAAAAAGTATTCCAAACAAAGACTTTATTATCATTCCCCACTTATAAAAAAATATTCCCATTCATTTTTTTAAATCTTAAATCCAAAGAGAACACTTTATTCTCATTCTCTCTTAACACTTTAAGACTTCACCGAAGTGAACTTAAAAAATGAGTTGATATGATGAAATTAAATGACATCCATAATCATTGGTAACTTTATTTTCCTAGGGAGGTGTTGAACATTACATCACATTTATTTTTTATTTGTTGTAGTTTAATGTTTTAAGATTTGTTTTGGTGATAAATTGTTGGATCTTTAAATTTTAGTAGTTAAATTTATATAATTCAAGTATCCTAAAGTTTAGTATACTGAATTTATTTATATATTCAAAAATACAACTTAAATAATAGAAAATTAATATTTAGTTTATATAAAAATATCAAAAGGTAGAATGTTTAGACAATACTCATTTATTTTATGGTGTAATGAAATTCATATAATAAAACTAGATTTGAATTTATGATTTAGATATTAATTTTAAAAGATTATAAATTCAATTAATTTGGAAAGATTTTATGCAATTCTTATAATTTCCAACATTTATTATTGGATTTTATAAATCTAATCTGTTTACTCAAATATTTTGAAATTAAATATTTTATTGCTATGACTAGATACCTAATGTATAAGAACAAGTTAAAGAACATGGAAGATAAGAGGCTTCCTAAATTGCTTCAAAATCGAGTTATAACCACCATTGACTAAGCAAGGATGGCATAAAGATGCTCGGCCTTGGCTAAACTATTGGGGAATCATGGAAGACACCATTTTGTAGAATAAAAATACTATTAAAAAAAAAGTCAAATCAAAATTTAAGGAGAAAATTTGGTGTGATAAAGAATTAGAGAAAAAAAGAAAATTAAGGTATTATAAGGATGTAATCAACCCTAATCTCAAAGATCAAAATTATCTATGTGTTTTGCCAAGTGTAAAGAACAAAATAAACATTGCTAAAATAAAAACAAATTCTCATGAACTCCATAGTGAAAGTGGGAGTTGGTCAATTCCTAAAAAATCATGAGATGAAAGAGTGTCACCTCTCTTAAGATTCTATAGTAGAATTTAATCATCAGCATCATCATATAATCTATTATTTCAATTACTTATTTTTTAAAATAAATACTTTATTTTTATTTTTTATTTAACTAATTTTACTTTTATAATAATTGGTTAAGTTGGTTTAAACAACTTAAAAGTTTGGAAGATCAATATTACTTTCAAAAATATATCTGCCATAATTTTATTGGAAAAAAAATTATTTTTATATATATTCTGTCATATAATATAAGATGACAACTTATCAATTTATATTTATCTTAGTCTTAAATAATTATACACATTTTTGAATTTTGAAAAATGTTTATATAACAGTTTTAATTTAAAAAATATTATATATACATTCTTTCATTTTAATAACTTTTCTTTTTAGAATAAATACTTTATTGTCTCTCTTTTTTTTAAATGTGAGCATGACACATCAAATGATCGCTTTGTTGGTCTCACACTTTAAAAAATATTATATATACAATTTTTTATTTTAATAACTTTACTTTCTAAAATAAATACTTTATTCTCTCTTTTTTTTTAATGTTGACCTGACATGTAAGATTTTTTTTGTACAAGGGGAATCAGTAACAACGACAGTATCATACTCGCGTGAATCTTGTCGGCTGCTTTATAACCCCTAGGGAGAAACGCACAGCATGCAAGCACGCCCTCCAAGTAAATCGAGTAAGAATCGACCTTGAGACCTCTTTTTACATATTTCCTTCCATTTACACGACACTTGCCAATCGATCTACACCCCTACGAGCCAAATGATCGCTTTGTTGATCTCACACTTTAAAAAATATTATATAAACATTCTTTCATTTTACTAACTTTACTTTTTAAAATAAATACTTTATTCTCTTTTTTAGAAATAAAAAATGTTGAAATGACACGTCAGATGATCGCTTTGTTGGTCTCACACTTTAAAATTACGATGGTCTATTCTTCCTTATGATGTGATTAACACTACAATTATTTTAGAACATATATATTATGAATATGATCATCGCGCGGTCGGGCGGGCGCTGGGAGATTTGACCTGGCCGCTTACAGAGCTCGTTCCATGGCCGCCCCTGAGGGCGAGGAACCAAGCGTTCCTCCCCCTCACACCAATGCGTTTCGCAAACTGCTGACTAGACAGGGCAAGAAATCCACAGACGTTGCGCCCCCAAGCTTCGTAAAACGTTTAGAAACGGTCCCTGAAATCGTCCTGCCTTCGGATCAGCCAATGAGAGTTGCGGTCTCGTTAGCTGAGCGAGGGTTGGTGGGTCAGTTCATGGGCCTCTGGCCATCCACCAAAACCAAAGACAATTGGATACAAAGGAACTGGAGACCTTTAATCCAGAACAATGTTACTTGCTATGCAGTAGGCAGAGGTTATTACATTTTTGAGTTCATTTCAGAAGCTGATCGGGATTTGATTTTTAGGAACGGACCATATTTCATGGGCCCCCAAGGCCTCTACCTGAATCGGTGGCACCCGAGTTTTGATCCGGAGTCGGAGGTCCCCAAGGAAGTCCCGGTCTGGGTGAGGCTCCCAAACCTCCCAATCCATTGCTGGAACAACTCCTCATTCAGGCAATCGGCAACGGTCTTGGGAAATACATCGGTAAGGAGGATCCAAAAGATCAGTATTCGTGTGCTTGTATCTGTGTAGAGGTGAACCTGGAGGTAGGGCTCCCAGAGGCGGTCAAGTTAAAAGTAGGGGAATGGAAACACTATAAAAAACTAGACTATGAACAACTGTCGTTTAAGTGTCGGGGATGTCACGAATACGGGCATTTTCAGAGAAATTGTCCCAAAGATCTGAGCGCGGCAAAAGACGCAAGTGAAGGATGGCAACAGGTAGGTAAGACAAAACCCAACTCAAGAGCAAAGGGCCCAAGACCAGGGAAATCAGATCGGTCACTTCAAGCAGAGTTGGGCTCCAACCAGGAAGCACGGGACAGTAACAAGGGATCGGAAGCTGGAAAAACAAATGGAACTACAACAGGGGTCACAGATCCAAGTCATTCAGAGGAGCCCAAGCCACAGCGACCAACCTCGGATCCAGTGGAAAGCTCAGCGAAGGGAAAAGGGATAGACCAAGCGCAAGATCCTAGAGAGCCAGGGGAAGTGCATGCAAGGGAGGAGGGCGAGATCCACTCGGAAAGTAGCAGTGAGGAAGACAACAACATAGAACTCACCCCGAAAAAACTAAGAAGAGGAAGGAAATCTAAAATAGTAGAGCGGGAAAAAGAGACATACAAGGACATTTTGAATGGATCACAGCCAACCCTCAAGCAATTAATCAACGCCAGACAGACCAGGAAGAAATCCAAGGCCTTCCAGGAAGGCCAACAATCCCCATCAGGTAATCAATGAAATTGATGTCTTGGAACTGCAGAGGTTTCGGGAGCACACCTAAGGAAGAAGCGCTAAAAGACATTATCAAAACCGCTAAAGCCGAGATCCTAATGATCCAAGAAACCAAGATGGAGGGACGCGATTTCCTCCAGAAAGTCAAAGCAAGATGGAATGTCAGTAGTGGTATTGCAGAAAGTGCCAGAGGGGCATCGGGCGGCCTTGGCACGATATGGAACTCCAAAAAACATGACCTACGCAAACATGAAAATCACAAACATTGGATCTACACCAGCCTGGTCCATTTGGACACCAGGAGACAAGTAAGTCTTTTTAATCTCTATGTTCCTATATTGCCAGAAGATAAACTCTCTTGCTGGGAAACCTTAAGAGACTTCATGCAAGACAACGCATTGGATAATATCATCCTTGGGGGCGACCTGAATCTAACCCTCTCGACAACCGAAAAAAAGGGAGGCTCAAGAGTTAGGGATCAAGTAAGGGAATGGGTAGAGGAAATTATGTCTATTTGGGAGTTGGAGGATATAAAGCCAGCAAAAGGAAAGTTCACCTGGTCAAACAAGAGGGTGGGGCCAGGGCATATCGCAGCAAGACTGGACAGATTCCTTGTCCAAAGCTCCTTCCTCGTCTTAGGGTTAAATATAGACTCTGCTATTCTCCCTCACAGCGTGTCAGATCATAAGCCAATCTCTTTAAGTCTGACTTCTGACTATAACCCGGGGCCAATCCCCTTTCGCTTCAACCCAAGATGGATCCAAGAAGAGAGCTACCCTGCCCTGGTGGCCAGAATATGGAACGAGCCAGTTTTAGGCTCCCCCTTTTACGTCTGGGAAGAAAAACTTCGGAAGTTAAAAAGAGCATTAAAAGAGTGGGCCAAAACTTTACCGAATCCCATCTCCAAATGCCTAGAAGCACAGCAGCACTTAGAGGCTTATCAGCTGGAAATGGAAAATGTGGAATCCTCGGAAGAATCTCTGCAGCAAGAGGCAAGGCTGCAAAAAGACTGGCACCAAGCCTGCAGAGAAGAGGAGAAAAATTGGCAGCAGAAATCGAGGTGTCTCTGGCTCGAAGTAGGGGACAAAAACACCGCCTACTTTCACAAGCAAGCGGAGGCCAGGAAGCAGTTCAAAACGGTAACAGAAATCCGCACCCAGAGACAGATTATAACGGACTTTGAAGGCATTAAGGAGGCAGTGGTGCAAACTTTTGAATCACTCTATACAGAGCCACATCTAGAAGCAAGCGATCCAGCCTCCTATCCATTGAATTTGATCCAGGCAAAGATACAAGAAGAGGTTAATAGCAAATTAGTCAGGGAAATAGACCAACACGAAATTAAAGCGGCCCTGGATCAACTGCATCCGGATAAAGCCCCTGGTCCTGATGGTTTTACAGCCAGATTTTACCAACATGGGTGGAATATCATCAAATCTGACCTCACGAAACTCATCAAGAAGTCTCAAGCTTGTGCCAAAATCAGAGGAGGGACTAATTCTTCGTTCTTAGAATTACTTCCAAAGGAAAAAGGAGCGGCCAGCTTCGATAGATTCTGGCCTATCTCCTTATGTAACACCAGCTATAAGATTCTTACCAAACTCATAGCGAACAGACTTCAAAACGTCCTCCTTGCCATTATCCCGGAAAACCAAGGAGGATTCATAAAAGGAAGGAGCATAACGGACAATTTCATCCTCGTCCAAGAGGCACTTCATTCAAGCCTTCGACGGAAAGACAAAGGTATGATTGTCAAACTCGATCTCTCAAATGCATTTGATAGGGTAAGGCACACTTTTCTGTTTCAAGTGATGGAACGTTTTGGGTTTGCGCCCTCCTTCATAAGTTGGATTAGAGCTTGTATCTTAGGACCGTGGATAGCTCCTTTGGTAAATGGAAGAGCCACAAGGTTTTTCCAAGACTCAAGAGGCCTTCGGCAAGGATGCCCCCTCTCCCCTCTCCTATATGCTATTCAAGCCTCTGTCCTGAGTTTTCAATTAGAGTATGGGCAGCGACAACAAAACCTATCCGGGCTGCGTATTGCAAAAGGGGTCAAGGATATAAATCACGCTCAATATGCGGACGATACGCTGCTCCTGGGAGGCGCAAGCACAGCAGTAGCAAAAAAAATCAAGAAGGAACCCGATGTGTTTACAAACATTTCCGGCAGCATAATTAATACATCCAAGAGTAAAATCTATGGTTGGAATGTCAACCCAAGAGAAATGCATGAGATATCGAGAACACTTGGGATCACCGGAAGCACCAGCTGGGAAGAATTCAACTATTTAGGAGTCCCTATCATTAAGGCCACTCGAAAAGTAGCACACTGGAACAACATTATAGAAAAAATCAAAAATAGGATTCGATCCTGGGGCGCAAATTGGTTGAACTTGGCAGGTAAACTAGTCCTCATTAAAGTGGTCCTCTCCAGTATTTCAATTTATCAAAGTGCTCTTCTCTTAGCACCAAGATTTGTAATTCAGAAAATAGAGGTGATGATCAGACATTTCCTCTAGGAAGGAGGAAAGCAAACAGGCCGAAGGCTTCATTTGGTAAAATGGGGGAAACTTACAAAGCCCCTCCTAGACGGGGGTCTCCAAATAAAGGACATGCATATGCAAAACTTGGCTCTTGGAGCCAAAATCCTATGGAATCTCATCACAGGGACAGTCAGTTGGAGCAAGTGAGCCCTCTGGAAAAAGTACTTCCGGGGGCCTAGAAAAAAATGCTTGAGTAATCCCACAAGACCAGGGAAGGGCTCTCTAATTTTCAGTTTATGCCAGAAGGCGTTACCAACATTCCTCCCACATCTCACATGGATCCCGGGGAATGGGCAACGCATCAACATTTGGGAAGATTCAGTTCTAGGAAGAGCAACACTTTCAACTAGGCAGGAGCTAAGGCGGCTAAAAGAATGGATGCAGACTAACAACATTCACAGCCTCTGGGATATCTCGACATGGAAAAATGATGAAAACAAGTCTTGGTCCAGGTGGGAGATCACTTCGCTACCTCATGATCTAGAAGAAGAGTGGAGCATCCTTAAGGAAGCATTGCAAGGGAGAACCCCCCTAAGAGAGAAAAAGAAAAGACAGGATAGGCTGGGGTTCCAATGCAGGAATATACACCTCAGCCAGGGGATACCGTCACCTTGTCCCAGGACCTCAAGCACCTCAAGACTCGGCTGCCTGGAAGGTAATATGGGCAGTTAAAACCCTCCCAAAAGTCGATTTGTTTGTCTGGACAGTAGCCCAAAAAGGAGTTCTATCTGGCAAAAATCTCCGGAAAAAAGGTTGGGCGGGGCCAACAAGATGCCCACTCTGCTGTCAGGCCGAGGAGACAACAATTCATCTTCTGTTAAGCTGCCCCTTTGCCAGCGAGGTTTGGAATCTAACTCTTGGTTTAGGTGCCTTGACCCCGCCCATCCCTCAGGATTTCCAGCTTCTGTTCTCAAGTTGGCAAGCCTTGTGCCCTCTCAGGACAGCAAACCAAGGCCATCTCATAGCGACATGGAAAGATTTGCCGAAGTTTATCCTCTGGAAGCTATGGTTGGAAAGGAACCACCGGATCTTTAGAGAAGAGAAAAGAACTCCAGCACAGGTAGTAGTTAAAATCAAAAGTCTTTTCAGTGAGAGTGTGATCTACTTCATAAAGACTTCCAATTCGAAGGCCTTGGGAATTGAAGAAGAAGAGTGGATGTGCCAGCTTGGGCTTCAGAATGCATTACCAGGAGGCCCTTCAACCCCCTCGCCTTGCAGCTGGGAAATTAGACTGGACAAGAGTGCACTGGAGGAATGGAAAAGCTCCCTAAACACCAACATTCTCTCATTCGATGGTGCGTCTAAGGGTAACCCAGGGAAGGCAAGGGGAGGAGGAGTAATAAGGGATCCCACTGGGAACATTGTTGTCAGGTATGCCTGGGGCCTAGGAATTGAACCAAATAACAAAGATGAAGCCCTCGCCCTCTGGCAAGGGCTCACCCAAGCCCTCTCCTTAGAAATCCGAAATTTAACAGTGATTAGAGACTCAAGGCTGCTAATTCAAACTTTAACTCAGAATACCAGGGTATCGGACGGGCAACTCAAGCACGTCATTGATAAGATAAGGATCCTTAGGCATCGGTTCCAGTCAATTCATTGGTTTCACGTCCTAAGGGGACACAATACTCAGGCGGATGAGGAGGCCAATACGGGAGTCTGTTTGGGGAAAAGTATTATGATTCTTAACGGAGCCAAAGTTGAATGGAGCATCCCGTAATTGCAACAAATCATGAGATTTTACAAGTGGGGGTTTGGACAAGACGTAGGTGCAGACAAAAGGACAGCGATATCTTGGAAATTCAGAGCGATCTCCAGAACGGGAAGGAGTTCCATCATGAATTCGGAACATCCATATCCCAAATCCATCCCTCCGCGCAGAGAATCTAACAAGGAAAGGACAACGCAGGGATATAAACTTAGGCGAGTAGGAAGGGTAAGAGAAAAGGAAGGAAAGCAGCGCGTAGAAGGGTCAAGCCAGGGCAGCTTTTGGACAGAAGGTGAAGGATATCAGAAGCACGTGATGGCATCGAGCTCGGGCCCAAAGCCAACGGTGGAAGCAAGGCTCACAGCGCTGGAAGAAAAGCTGGAAAATCTGCGGGGGCTCATGACCAACCTGGACGAATTCTTGCACAACTTGGACAGTGAGGCTGGGAGACGGATGGAAGCTTTAGAAAATGATATCATCTACACAAGATCCGGCTTGAGTGAGGAGATCTGGAAGCTTAGGAAGGAACTGGGCAAGCCAAAGCAAGATCATGAAGAAAGGATGTGGAATCTAGAACAACAGATGGAACAACTTAATAAGGAATGGACAGAAGAAAAACCGCAGTCTAAAGGGAAAGGGAAGGAGTAGTTCAGCAAGAGTTGTCTATAAACACCTGGTAACAGACAGAAAGGGCGTCTAAGTAGTCGTTTTGCTGCCAATCTTGGATTCTAAGTGTCTTGTAATAGCTGATATGAATAGAAGTATTCTCTAGTTAGTTTAGTTGCAGTTCTTCTATGTAACAGCATCAACGGTTTTTCCGCAGTTTTTAATAAAAGCCCCATTACTCGCTTCTATAAAAAAAAAACACTACAATTATTTTGGTTTATCTCACATAATATTCAACGAATTGTAGGCACCTCTCCCTTTACGTATTATTATAGGAGGCCATTAATCTTTACTAATATGTTGATGCGATGAGATACGTATGATAGTAAATTTCAAGATGGTTTATGATATGATTACATACCGATACTATTTTAAAGATTATAATTTCACACAATTGATAAGTAAGATTTCACAAATTACATACAATGTATACAATTTTTATCATTTATGTGATTTTATAAATCTTGTCGATATTATTCAATGCTTCCAAATTAAGTATTTAAAGTTATACTTAAGTCTCCTTCAACAATTTTACAAGTAACACTGTATGTTTGCTTGCCTTCAATGTCAACAATTTTACAACAATTTTACAATTAACACTTTATGTTTGCTTGCCTTCAATGTCATAGAACAAATAATCAATATCTAAATCAAAATGGGTTCTCCTAGTAGTACTTCATATCATAATTCCATCCAAATATCAAATTAGTAAAGTTGTTGTGCTATCATCATGTGCTTCCCTTGATAATGCATAAATATAGACAACTATTGAAAATAGATAGTCTCATATCAATTTTGATAACATAGTAATGGTTTATGATTTTATTTTGGTTGAATGTGAGCATAATTTAACAATAACATTTTAACACTTTGTTTGTTGCCTATATATGTTTTCTTTTTTCAAAGTTGCAAGGAAAAATGAGTTTAGCCAAAGTTGTGCTCATGAAGTAGCTATATATGTGTTAGGTTTGTTTTATTACAAGAGTTTTAGAGATTAATTCGAAATATTCATAGTATCACCATTGCATTATAGGGCTGCAATGTTGTTTCAGGTTGTATTTTTCTAAAGAAAAAATTTCAAGTTTCAACGATGCAAAACACAATACTAGCTAGTGTGTCATGATTTGAATAATTTTTGTGTCATTGTTTTTAATGCACACTCTAGAAGAAATCATATTAGTGATAAAGAATGCGACATGGAAGTCTTTCTTAAGTTATGATAGTGTTGTGTTGCATTGCATATTATTGGAAAAAAAACACCAATAAAATCACTTTTATGCCAACTTTGCATCAAAAGAGTGTATTTTGCATCATATAGTCTTGTAGTGCATCATATTTGCATTGTACTAGCATCATGATGGCATTGAAATACAAAATTAGTTGCATCATATTTGATTATTATTGGTTATTTAATTAGATTTGATTGTTTAATAATT
>ML808768.1:162111-183309 GCA_009831015.1 Picea engelmannii
AAAAAACCGATCAAGAGTAGCCTGCTCTGATACAACTGATCCAGATTATTTTCGGTACAAAATGAGAGCAGAGATATAATAAATCAATGTACAAAGATTTCTCAGATATCCAATAATATAATAGAAATGTATCAGAGATGAAACCATAAACAAAGAGATACAATAATACACAATTTTCTATTAATGAGCGAAAATGTACAAACACTGTAAAAATACAGAGTGAAAGACTCGCTAGAATGGTGACAACTTATCTTTGAGAAGAGATGTGATGGATACTCGCATCCATGAGAAGATGATTTTACAATGAGGCTCCAAAGGCATTTTTATCATAAAGAAAATCCAAAACCCTAACTCCGGAAGATGAAAAGCCAATAGTTTTGTGGACCCCATTTTGGGTAGTTTGGTGTATCAACTTCCCGAGGGCGTAATTTCGGCATACAATCTTTGTTTGGGGCACACGATAGCTCGTTGGAAAGGTATCGCCGAGGATATTCATTTAGGGGGCTCAATCAGAGCCTTTGACTATCATTGAGAAGATCGATCCCAAAAAACCTTCATTTAGGCCCTCAAAATGGCCCCGGAAGTTAAAAACTGCTAAAAATAGTAAATTACCAAAAATGCTAGAAAATTGTTTTGAGCCAGTTGGAAAAGGTGGGTGGCCACCGATATCCACCTGGATCAAGAGAATTAGTTGATTGAGATCACTATAGAGGGGTTTTCTTCTATGAGATTTTATGACTTATAGGCTAAGTAAGAAGACTTAGAGATAAAATTTAGAACTTCCCCTGGGTTTTTGGCTATGAGAGTTTCTGACTTATGGACTGAGTAAGAAGACTTAGATATCAAATTTAGAACTTCACCTTTATGGATTCAAAACCTAAACTTGGGGGTGGCTTCTATCATATAAAGATTAAGTGCGACAAAATGCCTATGGCTAGGAGAACCATCCTTTGTTTGCAACTAGTTGGAGGATTATTTTCTCAAAAAGATAAGTAATCTGATTGTGTCATGAAATGAAATGTTTTAATGTTTTTGTTCTACATTTTATTATTTTATAGTTGTTCAATTTTGTGAGTATGGATTTAATTTTCATAATTATGATTGAAAGCATTATAGGACTACATTCATATCTTAATATTGAAATTGAACATTTAAGGTTGTTGTAGATTTGCTTTTGATATTGAATTCTATTGCCTACTAGTGAAATCAATTTTGGGATCAGAGAGAAAATTTTATGGTGTTTTTGAGGTATCTCATAGTCTCAATAGTGTACAAAGTTTGATGGCTATGTGATAGACGAGATCAACTTTAATTACTCACCTCATGCCTTTTGACTTATCTATAAATAAAAGAATCAAAGAGAATGATAAGTATGGATAGTATGGGTTATCCATTCAAATTTCCTTTTATTGGATTAGTATGTTCCATTTGCCTATTGACTTATCTATAAATAAAATAATCAAAGAGAATGATAAGTATGGATAGTATGGGTTATCCATTCAAATTTTCCTTTTATTGGATTAGTATGTTCCATTTGCCTTTTGACTTATCTATAAATAAAAGAATCAAAGAGAATGATAAGTATGGATAGTATGGGTTATCCATTTAAATTTTCCTTTTATTGGATTAGTATGTTCCATTTTTGTTCTTATGTTTATATTATCTGGTCTTAATTACTATTGGCTTGCATCACATGGAGCATGAACATTGTTCTTCTCCTCAAAACATGGTATTGAAGTCCTTATAACGAATCACAAAGAGAGATGGGATCAACAATCATGTACATTTTCTAATCTCTTTAGATAGGCTGACAGAGTTGAGAAACTTGCTAAGGTTATTCAACACCTGCAACAAGGGTATTTGAAGATCTGGGTTCGAACACTAGAGTCAGAATGAGCATTCCAACTAGTTGTTTGTTTTCAAAAGGCAATAGGAAATGTTGTCTTGGCAGGAACCTTAGTCAATATGGCTACAATTTTGTACATCCATTCCATTGGGCTGCTAGTTATGGCCACATACATGAGAAGTTAGCTACGAAAAACAATTTCATTCATTGGAAAGGTTTCTAGAAGGATGGACAACTAATAGATGAAAGAACAAGTGGCAGCAAGGGAATTCATTGGAAATTAATGAAAATAACCAAATTTGTTTTGGAAAAGTTAGCTATTACAAGTGTTCAAATCTTCCATATCTTCTTATTATTTTGGGAAATCAATTTCACCATTATAGGCATGACTTTAGCATTCGAAGAGGATAAACAGAGAAATGAGAGACTTCATAAGGGGGAGATTTTAAGTAGAAGAGACTGAGTTCTTTTGTAATGAAGCCCGAGGGGATTATTGTAAATCTCTGAGATTTAAAGGGACCATCCTTGGATTCACATCTCACATGTGTAGTGTCCTGTCTTCCTTTCATTTTTCTGTGTTAAGCTTCTTCATTTTCATCCCTATTGTTTTTTAGATATAATTTAATTATTGCAGCTTTCAGGCCAGAAGCCTTATATATTCAAGGATTTGCAGATAAATTTTGTGTTTCAAGAGTCTTTGTAATTTTTCAACAAACAAATCACAGTTAAAGAACACATAGTTATTTTCCATTTTTTTTGTCTCTCGAATATATATATATATATATATATATATATATATATAAAAGTTGATCCTATAAATCATAATATGAGAGTGTTATTATTGAATTCACTGTCTGTGACGAGTTTAGGCACTTATTATATTGGATTCATTTGTTTAAATGACCAACAAAATTACATTTCCTCATCTAAGACTTTCAGAGATTTCCTTACTCACTACCCAACCCGAGATTTTATTGTTTTCATTGATTTTCTTTCACCTTCTTTCTTCATCTTAGACTTTCAGAGATTTCCTTACTCACTACCAAGTCCGAGATATTTTTTTTTTTTAGATTTTCACCTTCCATACTAAACTAAAGCTATTGTGCTCTATTATTTGAGACTTCATGCCTAATGGAAAGGATTTTGGTCTGATAGGCTTATAGTCTTTAAATATTAGTCACCTGCCATTTCTTTCAACCCTTTTTATCCTATTCTTAGTTACATTAAATCTGGCATTTACCTTTCTGCTGGAATGTTGCAAGTTGTTGCCTAGTGACATTGGGTAGCGATCTTTTATTGATGATTGAGGGTTACCCCTCTGGTTAAGAGCCATCTTAAGGCCTAAAGTGGGTCTAATATGCCTCGACATAGTATAGTTCCTTGCAGCAAGAACATCTCGAGTTACAACACATTCTACATTTTTTACCATAGCTATCACAATTACAATGTTGAATTTTAATGGTGACTTAAGAACATGTAGTTTCTTTTCAATTTAGCATGAACTTGAACCATAAAAAAATGCAACAATACAATAGCTAACCATGCACAAGATACATGAATTTATCATGGGAAAAACTTTGTCAACCAAGGGAAAAACCCAACAACTCTTTGCTATATTGCTAAGAGAAGAAACTCTCTCCACCGATGGGTGCAAACAAAGGTGTCCCTCAAGACAAAACCCTAACGCACACAATAGGGTTCTCTATGACCAAGAAATATAGCACATAAAAAGTGTGCACCAAATTAAAACTCTCCAAGTAATGCGTTGTGAATTAATGAGATGATCCTCAATGGGGATCTATCTCTCTAATATATACATGACCTAACTCAACGAATAGACATGTCTATTGGCACAATAGGGCCGACTCGTACAAATAATTAATACAATTAGTCTTTTACATAATATTAATTTTCTTTACACAGTAGGGCCGACTTGTACCCTTCACAATACAAATTAGGGTTTTACAATAGTCTTACACTTTGACAATATAGCAAGGGTTCTCACACACATCCTCTAGTGCTCTGCCACTAGGGACAAGTCCATATGTGCTCAAGCACAAGGGATGTCACTCTCAAACAAATCAACTCAACTAAATCCATAGGAGTACGAACTGGAGAGCCATCTCAAGTTGACAACTAAGTCCATAGGAGTACAACATGAGACCATCTCAAGTCATCTCAACTCAATCCAGAGGAGCACGACAAGAGACCAACACAAGTCATCTCAACTCAGTCCAGAGGAGTATGACTCACCTATCACATAGGCGTTCTCACAGATCATCTCAACTCAGTCCAGAGGAGTACGATATGGAGAATGTCTCATGAAGTTGCAATCATCAAAACTCCCTCTCAGCTAGGGAGGCATTCTCCACCAGGCCAAGTCTCTCACGGAAGTACTCGAACTTCGTCCTGGCAAGCGGCTTGGTGAAGATATCTACAACTTGCTTGTGTAGAAAGGTATTGCACATGTACTACTTTCATCTGCACCATATCTCTAATGTAATGGTATTTGATCTCGATGTGTTTCGATTTATCATGAAACACATGATTCTCTGAGAGCTTCACACAACTCTGGTTATCACAATAGATAACAATGGAATCCATCTCATTTCCAAATAATTCTGCAAGGAACTTGCGAAGCCACACTGCTTCACGGACTGCCACACATAATGCAATGTACTCTACTTCTGCAGTACTCAAATCCATAGAAGTATGTTTCCTACTGCACCAGGAAACAATGGCATATCCCAAAGTAAAACAACAACTGAAGGTGCTCTTTTGGTCCAATGCACTCCCTACCTAATCTGCATAGGCATATCCCTGAAATCTCATGTCTACACGGGAGGCATATCTCAGTCGATAACCAACTCTTCCTCGTAAATATCTCAACACATGCTTCGTTGCTATCCAGTGTGTCTGTCTCCGCTAACTCATAAACTGGCTAATTACACTCACTGCATAGCATACATCATTTATGGTGTTAACTAGATACATCAATGATCCAATCAGTTGTTTGTAAAGATGTGGATCAATATCGCCTGAATTAGAAGAAGTCTCGTTCAGTTTCTTCAGATTCATCACCATCGGTGTAGCCATGGACTTGCAGTCTGTCATCCAAAATTTCTTCAATATCTCAACTGTGTATTTCCCCTGACTTGGGAGAATATCATCAGTCCTCTACCACACTTCTAGTACCAAGAAGTATTTCATCATACCAAGGTCCTTCATCTTGAATTCAGAAGCCAATGCATGCTTGCATTCAACAATAAGTCTTTTTGAACCGATGAGGAATAATTCATCAACATATAGGACAAAAACTAGGCACTTGTCACCAACAATGTTGTAGTATAGGTTGGGATCAACAACACTCTTATCAAAGCCCAAACTCATCAAGTATCCATCAATATTCTCATACCATGCACGAGGTGCCTGTTTTATTCCATACATGGCTTTCTTCAACCTGCACACATGAGACTCCTTCTCGTGTATCACGAATCCATCTGATTGCTCGATGTAAACTTCTTCCTCAATTTCTCCATTGACAAAGGTTGTCTTCACATCCATCCGATGTAGTCTCCAACCCATGGATGCGACAAGGGAAATAATCGTACATATGGAAGTGTATCGGGAAACAAGAGAGAATGTCTCCTCATAATCTATTCCCTCCACCCGAGAGAATCCTCTAGCAAAAAATCTTGCTTTTTACTTCTCAACACTTCCATAAGCCACATGTTTGACCGTATAGATCCAATTGGAAGTCACTACAGACTTCCCTTTCGGTCTTGGAACAATATCCCACACATCATTATTCATGGTGGACTGATACTCTTTGGTCATGGCATCTTTCCAAACCTCTTAACCTGCTACTTTTCCATGACAAGAAGGATCAATATCAATTATGTGGATCATAGCCGAAACATAGCTCAAAAATATTTGTGGTCTCTTTCTCTTTTGGAATGTACCACAAGGAGATGCATGTCCCTCTGCCTCCTGCAGAGTCTGTCGAGCCCATGCAAGCCTCTTCTGGCCTACTAAAATGTCTCTGGGAACATCAACTGGAGCTACAGGATAAACTGTATCAGTAATTGTCTCCCTATGAACTTCTAAAGGGTAGAAGGTGTTGTCTCTTCTTTCTTCTCTCTCTCAATCTCCATGTGAGATTCTCTGGATTTTCGAAAGGCTATCTCTTCCTCAAAGGTGATATCTCTACTAACTTCGATTTGTCTCTGACCAGGGATGTAGATCTGATATTCCTTCGAAGATTCACTGTAACCTAAAAATGTACCCTTTATGCTTGAAGGGTCTAGCTTGGTCCTTTTTCCTTGGGTACATGAATGTATACTGGACACCCAAATATCCTGAAGTGTCCAACCTCAGGCTTCACCTCGGTGAAAGCTTCTTCAAGAGTCATGTTCTTCAGAATATTATGAGGACTCATGTTCTGAACGTACACAGCTCTCATGGATGCCTCTTCCCACATAATCATAAGTAGATTATGATCATGTATCATCTCTTTGGTTGCCTCAAAAATAGATTTTTTCTTCCTCTCTGCAACCCCATTATGTTGAGGGTTATAAGAAACACTGTACTCCCTCTTGATCCCTACCTCAATACAGAAATCACTGAAATCCCTGGAGGTGTACTCTCCTCCATTATCTCATCTCAACACCTTGATCTTCCTCTCGGTCAGGTTCTCAACCTGAGCTCTAAAATCTTTAAATCTCACAAGGACTCCATCCTTGGTCTTCAACAAGTAAACCCACGTCTTCCAAGAGTGATCATCGATGAAAAACACATATTACAAGTATTCGCTCAAGGAATAAACAGACATAGGTCCACATACATTTGTATGTATCAAGTCCAAGATCCCCTTGGATCTATTTTCACTGCTTGGAAAGGACCCCTTGACATTCTTTCCAAGAGAACAACCTCTGCAAACTCCATCATGCTCAATATGTATCTCTGGAAGGCCTGTCACCATCTTCCCCAGAGCGAGAAGGGATCTATAATGTAAATGAGAAAGTCTCATATGCCATAGCTCTCTCAAGCTGATAGTATCATGTAACAAGGCTTGGAATGGTCGGACAATAAATCTATACAAATTGTTTTCTCGAACACCAATCACTCGGGAAGAATCCATGCGTGAGTTCTTGTGCCATGCAAGAAATTTTCCTTCAGAGAAAATAACCTTGTAGCCTTTATCCTCTAAGGTAGAAATAGAGACATGGTTCCTTTTCATCCCAGGTACATATAGTACCTCACTTAATTGAAGTATTATGTCAGAATCTTGTTGGAAGGAAGAAGATCCAACTCCCTTCACAGTATATCTGGGATTATCACCAAGTACAACAGGAAGACATGACTCTTTCTCTACAAGATCAGTTAGATGTTCTCTATATCCAGTCATGTGTTTGGAAGCACCACTGTCAATCAACCAAATATCACTATTAGTAGGAACTGTACCTGAGAGTGTTGAAATGAAGAAGAATGCCTCATCCTTTATGCCTTCATCTCTCTGAGGTGGTTCTGAATCAACATCGGTAGTGGAGGCATGATGCCTTCCTTTCTTCTTGGTAGGACAATTTCTACTTGTCACATCTGAAACATTGAATCTTTGATATGTATTTTCTTTGTTCATGACCTGGAGCTATTGAAATTTTCTTGTCATTGAATTATTTATTGAAACTTTTTCTTTTTATTCTACCTTTCTTTGCATGAGAAGAAAGAGCTTGATTTCCATCATGATGAGAGTCTTGCACGCCTTTGGCTATAATTCTGGTTTCCTCCTGAGTGTTGTCTGCCAATAGACGATCAAACTGAGGTAAATATCCTCTTCTACTAATACTTTGAATGAATGGTTCCCAATGGATTGGAAGACCATTGAGAGTAATCACGACAAGCACTCTGTCTATTATGGTTTCTCCAATGGCACCTAACTGATCTCTGATCTCTGAAATCTTCATGAAGAAGGTAGCAGTGGTGTCATCTTTCATCATCTTGAGATTTTGAAGTTGGTGTTTCAATGTAAGAGCTCGGTTAGTGTTGTTGCTCTCAAACATCTTCTTCAACGCATCATACATTAGATAAGTTGTATTCAAGGTAGAAATGTGAGGTATTATATGACCTCTTACTGAGTAGATGATTATCTTCCTAGCTTTGAAATCATCTATCTTCCATTTAGCCTTATCTTCATCGGTTGTTGTTGTTGGTAGAGTTCCTTATATCAACTTCAATAGGTCACTCTCTTCTAGAGTGATGTGTAATCTTGACTTCCAGGCATTGAAGTTTCTTGATCCATAAATCATATCTTCCACCAAATTTCTATTCCTCATGGCTTATAGATTCTTCACAAACCCTAAAAACTAATCTAGAAACCCTAGCTATAGAAAACCTAAAATTTTTCAAGATGAAGTCTCTAGGAGGTTCGTTGGACTTATGAATGCCAACAAGAAGCTCTAGAGAGTCAAAACAACCCCAATGAGCTGCAAAAATACCCCAACGACTTACAAAAACCCTAATTGTTGAGTGCAGAAGTAGGAGGGTGATCTGCAAAAAAAGGAGCGCAATTTTTTGGAAAGTACGACTGGCTTGTTTGAGGAGGTCAACGCTTGTTCAAAAGTCTTCTTCAGGTGTGATCCTCTGATACCATGTTGAATTTTAATGGTGACTCAAGAACATGTAGTTTATTTTCAATTTAGCATGAACTTGAACCATAAACAATGCAACAATACAATAGTTGCAGTAAACCAAGATCACAAGAAGAATAACCATGCACAAGACACAAGAAGTTATCCTAGGAAAACCCTTCTCAACCAAGGGAAAACCCAACAACCCTTTTCTATATTTCCAAGAGAAGAAACCCTCTCCACTAAAAATATGGGTGACAACAAAGGTGGCCCTCAAGACAAAACCCTAGCGCACACAATAGGGTGCTCTATGACTAAGAAAGATAGTGCATAAGAAGTGTGCACCAAATTACAACTCTCCAAGTAATGCGTTGTGAGTGAAGGAGATGATCCTCAATGGGGATCTATCTATCTAATATATACATGACCTAACTCAATGAATAGACATGTCTATTGGCACAATAGGGCCGAATTGTACAACTCCATAATATAATTAGTCTTTTACATAATATTAATTGTCTTTACACAGTAGGGCCGACTTGCACCCTTCAGAATACAAATTAGTGTTTTACAATAGTTTTACTCTTTGACAATATAGCAAGGGGTATCACACACATCCTCTAGTGCTATGCCACTAGGGACAAGTCCACATGTTCTCAACCACAAGGGACGTCACTCTCAAACAGATCAACTCAACTAAATCCATAGGAGTAAGAAATGGAGATCCATCTCAAGTTGACTCAACTAAGTCCATAGGAGTACGACATGAGACCATCTCAAGTCATCTCAACTCAATCTAGAGGAGCACAACAAGATACCAACAAAAGTCATATCAACTCAATCCAGAGGAGTATGACTCACCTATCACATAGGCGGTCTCACAAATCATCTCAAATTAGTCCAAAGGAGTATGATCTGGAGAATGTCTCATGAACCTACAATCATCAACATACAATTGTTGGTGAAATCAGAGTTTTTCATTGTTTAAAGTGTATTTTTGAATGCACAATTACAATTGTTGGTGAAATCACAGTTTTTTATTGCTTAAAGTGTATTTTTGACTGTATAAATGGATTCAACACCCTGAAAAACCCTTGAAACTCTCTCGGATTCTGTATATTTAACAACTGAAATATGTAAATCCACATTATCGGGACCACAAGTAGTTAGAAGGTTGGTTAGTGGAATGTTATAATCTAGTTAGGGATAAACCATGGTATTGGCCCTTGGTATTGTCTCATGGTATTTTTGGTTGTGAACAGTATTTAAAGAATGCATCTCTCCATTGTAAGTGTGGAGGATTATTGTAATAGAGCTCTGCTCATTTGGATGTTGCCCCCTCGAAGAGGAAAGTGAACTAAGTTTTATGTGGTATCAATATTATCTTTACTCTTTATATTTCTGCTCTATATTTGATGTTCCTATTACTTGCGCAGTATATTTTATTTTTTCTGTTAACTGTTCTAGGTAAACTAAAAGTGGTATCAGAGTACTTTCCTGGGCAGGAAGTGTGAGTGATTTTTTTTCCAGAGTAGCGATGTGTTTCAACGTAGATAAACCACAAAGATATATCGTTCAATGCAAAAATCCATGGTTGGGGAAGCATAAACGCAAGAAATACAAGTGGTTCTTAAGCGCACATCTATTGGCCACCCTTGTAACCCTTGTTGATACCCCTTCGAGTGGTAGCGCATCCGACAACACTTATGCATGCACTGGCCCTAGGCATCCTGAAACCCTCCTAGCTCAACCGATCGACCACCTGAATGCTATAGTGTCACCAGGAACAACACTCAGGAAGATACTCTCTAGTACCTGGGTAATCGGGTAGTACGACTAAGGGTACATTCGAGCCTCCTTATTTGGTTCCCTAAGATATTGGGATACATACTATTGTTTACCCTACATGTATATCAGAGAGATATAGCACAGGGAAAACCATTGTCTGTAGGTACCCTGAAACAAACCATAACCCTGGGGGAAAGACACAAAATGGAAAAAGAAAAGCAAAAAAAGAACATAGACAAGATCCATTTCCACGCAACCCTGCATTTTGGTTGCGAAATTCCTACATATTTTTTCCTGTTAAGAATTTGGACATTTTGGCACTGCAGAATTATTCAGATAGGACTATAACTCCTTAGTAGTTAAAAAAAAACTAGTCTAGGGAATGACATCGCCCTTATTTTAGACCTATCCCATTGGCTTCCTCTTTTCTCCCTGACCGCAATGACACCTATCATTTTTTGGCCTTTTTTTGGACCTGGCCCCCTTACCCCCTTGTTTACGACCTATCCCATTAGCTTCTTTTGCTCACCCTAATCGCAGTGATCCCTATCAATTTTAAGCCTTTTGTGGACGTGATCTCCTTCCTAACACCTTTCTTTGAAACTTAGCATATCACAATGTGCCTTGCCACACGCTTTCAGACTATTGAAGGGTGGGACAACAAGGTACACAAACTATATGACGATGTATCTAAGATTAAACAAACCTCGGCGGACCTTATCCAACTCCAAAAGCATTTTGTAGACATGGATACCATCAAGAACACCCTGGAAACCCTTACCCAACACCTTGGATTGCTTGAAAAGGGTAAGAAACCATAGTTCCACTTTGAAGTCCCTCATTCTTCTCATTATGAGAGTACTCATAATTCCCACTTTCCTTGGGATTTTCCAAACTCTTGGAATAATATGCATAAATTTGGTGGATCTAACCCAGTTGGGTGGGTCTACCAACTGAAACATTACTTCTCCTCCACAATATTCAGGATGATGAGACCAAACTCCATGTAGGAGTTATATACTTAGATCAATAATGTTGGCAATGGTGGCAGTGGCATAAGAAATGTTATTGATGACATCCCACTTGGAACATGTTCACCAAAGTTGTTTGTGCACGTTTTGATCAGGAATCTCATTATTTGGGGAGACTCACCAAGATGAAACAAATATAATCGTTCATTTATTTCATTTCAGCATTTGAACAATTGGATATTAGAACCGAGGGATTATATGATGAATTATATCTTGAATGTTTCCTAAGTGGCTTAAAAGAGGAAATTCTTGCTCATGTTTGCATGCATCATCCTATTACTTGGTTGCAAGCTTGCACCTTAGAATTGGAAGTTGAGACCATTCTTCAAGCACAACCATTTCATTCTTCAGTGCCCAACCGTCCTCGTCCAGGGGCTACCACTTCTCCCACTCAAACCTTGAAGGTTCAAAAGGAGTTTCCAATAGAAATGGCAGAACGTAGGAAACAATACATTTGTTATTAATGTGATGAAAAATATGTGCCATGATATAAATGTCATGAACAATTTTTTTTTTCAGATTGATGGGTCAGAGGAACTAATGTCAGATGAGGCCACTGAGCTCGAGGATATTGAGCCCACTCTACCCCTCTCGGACAGCGTTGCACCTGCTGTGGAACTGAAAGAACATGTCATCTCTCTCCATGCTCTTGCTGGTATTTCTACTCTTCAAACATTAAATATCAAAGGCTACATCAAACAAAAATCGATACTGGTGTTGATTGATAGAGGAAACACCCATAATTTTATTCATCGTAGAGTGTTCGAGGATGTCAATTGTTTTATTCGACCAGTTTCAAATTTTCAAATTCTCATAGCTAATGGTGGTACAATGAAATGTGGGGGCCATTGTGAGAATGTCAAACTCCAAATGGGAGATTATACCCTGAAAACTCACATGTTTTCCATTTAAATGGGTGGCTCACATGTTTTCCAAAGTCTCATGAATAAACTCTTGAATCCATGCCTTCATAAATTTGTTCTGGTTTTCTTTGATGACATTCTTATTTACAGCCGCACTTGGGAATCCCATCTTCAACATATGAAAAAACTATTCCAATTGTTACGAGACCATCAATTGTTTTTTAAGAAGTCCAAGTGTTCTTTTGGGGAAAGTGAGGTCAAATACTTGGGACACATTGTCGGTCATGATAGAGTACCCGTGGACCCCAAAATTATTCAAGCCATGCAAGATTGGCCACGTCCTAAGACCTCGAAAATCCTCCAGGGTTTCCTTGGCCTCACATGATATTACAAGAAATTTTTCCATCATTGTGGAAAAATTGCCATGCCATTGACGAACCTTCTGAAGAAGAATGCATTTCAGTGGACCCCTACAATCGAACAAGCCTTCCTAGATTTGAAGCAGGCCATGTGTACTACCCCCATCCTAGCAGTCCCTGATTTCAATAAAACTTTTATGGTCGAATCATATGTTTCAGGAATTGGTATTGGAGTAGTTCTCACCTAGGATGGTCGATCTCTTGCTTTCACTAGCTAGGCTTTGAGTGGTTGCAATTTGGGAAAATCTACATATGAAAAGGAAATGATGGCCATTTTCCATGTTGTGCACACTTGGAAACCATATCTATTGGGGTGTTGCTTTCAGATTAAAACTGATCACCATAGTCTCAAGTATTTCCTCAAGCAGAGGTTGTCATATCTAGAAAAAAATAAGTGGATGACCAAAATGTTGGGCTATGATTATGAGATCATCTATAAGAAAGGAAAAGAAAATGTAGTGATCAATGCGTTGTCCATACAATATGAAGATGAAGGTTCCCTCTTTTCTCTATCATTACCAATCCCCCATTGGATTGATGAAGTTCAACATGAATGGCTTGCCCATCCCATTAACTCATAGATAATTTAGTGCCTTCAAGACAATACTAGCCCTCCCACCGTCTATACTTTGCAAGCCAATGTACTTAGATATAAGGTTTTCTTGGTTGTATCTCCAGACTCAACACTCAAGCCCCAAATCTTAAATGAGTTGCATTCTTCTTCTCTCGCAGGTCACTCAGGCTTCCAAAAGACCTATGCTCGTTCTCTCCACTCTTTTCTTTGGGAAGGTATGAAAAAATATATCCTCACCTTTGTCACCGAATGTGATATTTTTCAACGCCATAAAGGGGAAACTGTCAAGACCATAGGATCTGTCTAGTCGTTACCCATTACACCTTTTATTTGGACTGAAATCTCCATGGACTTTATAATGGCCCTTCCCAAAGCGAGTAACAAATCAACCATAATAGTATTGGTTGACCGCCTCTCCAAGTATGCACATTTTTGTGCCTTACCACACCCTTTTACGCCATCCCTAATTGCACAAGTTTTCATTGATCATATTTTCAAGCTGCATGGCATGCCAACATCCATTGTATTTGATCGTGACCCAAACTTCACCTACACCTTTTGGAAGGAATTGTTCAAATTACAGGGCACACAATTGAACATGAGCACAACATACCACCCACATACATATGGCCTAAACTGAAGTGGTCAATAAGTGTTTGGAAACTAACTTTCAGTGCTTTGTTTCAGACAAACAACATCAGTGGTTGAATGGTTACCACTGGAAAAATGGTGGTACAACACTTCTTGTTATACAACCACCAAAATGACACCATATGAAACGGTGTATTCCCAACAACCCCTACAGTAACTTCATATCTTTCAGGCACATCAAAGGTTCAGTCTATTGACAAGTTGTTGCAAGGTAGGGCAGTTATCCTCGTGACCCTAAAGGAAAACCTCCACATGGCCCAAAATCGTATGAAGCAATAAGCTGACCAACAACGCTCCGAAAGGGTTTTCCAAGAAAGTGATAAGTTGTTTCTCAGACTCCAACCTTACAAGCAAACATCGCTCAAAGATTAGGGCCATCAAAAGTTGGCACCCAAATTTTATGGCCCCTATCAGATTCTCAAACGCATTGGTCCAGTTGACTACAAACTTGCACTTCTAGCTGCCTCCAAAATACACCTAGTGTTCCGTGATTCATGTTTGAATAAAGTGGTGGGTCAGAATTTTCGGGTTCAAACCATTCTACCTGAACTTGATAAAAAAGCCTCTATTCGGTTGTAGCCTGAATTTGTCCTCAATAGGTGAGAGCGTCACCTACAGGGCTGAACTATCACAAAAGTGTTGATCAAATGGAAGGACACATCTCCAAAGAATGCAACTTGGGAACCATCTGTCATCCTGCAACAATTTTCACATCTTCAGCCTTGAGGATAGGCCTACTTTTGAAGGGGGAGGGTATGTTAGGATCCGTCCCTAACCCCTCTTAGTTAGTCATTAGTTATTTGTCATTGTAATAAGTGGTCAACCCTCATTATCGGGACCACAAGTAGTTATAAGGTTGGTTAGTGGAATGCTATAAATTAGTTAGAGATAAACCATGGCATTGGCCCTTGGTATTGGTCCATGGTATTTTTGGTTGTGAAAAGTATTTAAAGAATGCATCTCTCCATTGTAAGTGTGGAGGATTATTGTAATAGAGCTCTTCTCATTTGGAGGTTTATGATCCGAAAAGATCTTTTAAATGACAATGGTTGAGTTATTATGCATGTGTTAATTTATCATTTAAGAAGTTGAATGAAAGAGGAAGAATTATAAAGTAAACATGACAGCCATAACTCAATGTAAGGAACTGAACATAAGCATGAGAACTACAAACCATAAAACTCCAAAATGATAATGGAGTTCGACAATCTCGCCTACGTCTCCGGGCCTTTGTCTCAGTGGGTGAGGCTTTCTTATTTCTATTAGAAGATTTAAAAGTACATCACAATAGTGCCAAAAGGTTAAAAAAATGATCTGGTCTTGTTCTACCAGATCTCTAGAACCCAACAAAATAAACGACACTCAAATCGGATGACTTGAGCTCCCAGAAATGGCCCGCAAATGTGCTCTCCTCAACAACTTTCCTACATAAAAATGGCTTTGGCTTGGAAAATATTCAGGATAAACCTACTCTGAATGTCCTCCATGGCTTCAAGAAGTCCTGGTTTATATAGATCTGAAGTTGGTAACCATCTCCCAACTTCCCCCCAAGATATGGCCTCAAAAAGGGCCAAAAATATCCACAATTGCTTATAAAATCAATACAAAATCGATATTATATAGTGAAAAACCCAAAACATGGGCGCAGCCCCCAAAACCCCACACTTCTGGGCATATGGGCACATCCAAGTGTCCATAAGATAAGTCCTTTATTGCTTCGTGCACCCCTATTTGGCAGCCCCTGGTCTCATGGCATAGGCCATGTGGCCATGCCCCAAACTCCACACATATGGTTGTTAAGCCCCCGACTGTAAAACCCCTGGTTGGCAGGCTAGCCTGACCGATCGGGCGCTAATCGTATACACCCACGCCATTAGTTAAACCATGGGTCATATGTAGAGTATCACAGGACTAGGATTCGAGGCTAGGCTCTTAACACACGCACCAACAAACTAATCCGCACCAAGCAACAAAGGTAGGGACATATGGTAAAACCGTTGAACCGTGGGTTGGGGCTAGACCCCATCCCTTTCTCTGCCCGACCATAACTCTAATAAAAATCAAATACATATTTCGATGCATAAGGTTAAGACTCATAGTGTGGGCGGGATGGCTAGCCCGACCCAGCCAAGATGTTGCCTGGTGGGAGGTCGCGCAATCAGATCTCATGGAGACCAAAACATTTTGCAACCAACGAACCAATAAATGGGTGCCATGTGGAAACCCATGTCTGGGCCACGTGGAACCTCACCATTCGTCGAAACCTATGCCACGTGTGAAATACTGAATGGTCCACCTGTCTGTTGAGTGTCTTCCACTGTACCTGCCACGTGTCGTATGACCCTACCATTGTGTCTACCACAGGTCGTACGGACCTACCACGTCATCAGTACAGATGTGCCCTGTGTCACCCTTGCAATGGTGACATGTGTCACTCCTTGATTGGTCCATGTGTAACTGCCACATCAACAACCCCTATGCCCAGTCACCCTGCCATGTGTACCTTGCCACATCAGTTGTATGGTTGTACGACCTGTTCAATCAACTACCACATGTCACTGTACAGACTGTACAATCATCATTTGTTTTTTGTCTTTTTGGCCAAATGAACAGATCGCGATATCTGGAGAATTTCGTTTGAGCCTGGTAAATTTGTGTTGGGTTCGTATCGACGAGGCCTACACACACATCAGTTTTGAAGACATTCTGATAACTTTGATTTTTAGGCCTTTCTGAGCCCCATCAGGATCCTGGATCCAATTCTGGATCACACCTCCCTGTTATTTTTTAAGCCATTATTATAGTTCTTTGCATTTCAATAGATAACAACAACATAAGACAAGATCACTGAGAAATACACAATCACAAGAGACATAACATTTATCCTAGGAAACCCTCTAGGGGAATAAAACCCAACAAAACTTCCTTATTATAGATAGCCAATACAATGCGAAGAGATAACTTAAACTAATGCAGAAGATCCTCTCCCAAAATATGTGCTACTCTCTCTCCTTCTTCTCCAACTGCAATTCTGAAACTTGTCTCTCAATGAGCAAGTGAGGTGTGTGTCTAATTGAGGCGCTAGCCTCCTTATTTATACAAATCTGGCACGTGTGAAGTGTCTCTTCACTAGCAGGGCCGACTTATCAAACTGGGTGGTTATAACCACCTTTATTATATTTCAGGGCCTCTCGATATATTCTGGGGCCGACTTCTTCTTTTTCCTTTTACAATTACATTATGACCAATCCACAAAAGGGGATTTGGTCCTTATACAATAGCTGACATGATCAATCCACAATGGGGATTGATCCAATGAATAATATATCAAATAAACTGACTCAAGGTGTTCACGGAAAAACAAATGTCTGGTCTGGTGTTCGTCAGGTACATCAATGATCCAATAATCTGTCTGTACAGCGTGGCATCAATCAATTCTGACAAAGTGTCGACCAACATCTTCAGCTTTGATTCCATGGGTGTATTCATGGACTTGTATTCCAACATGTCGAATATCTTCAGGATTTCGACTGCATACTTCCCTTGGTTAAGGAAGATCCTCTATGGACTCTGCCATACCTCAAGACCTAGGAAATAATGCATCAGGCCAAGGTCTTTCCTTTCAAATTCTGAGGCAAGTCTCTTCTTACATTCAATGATGAGCTTTTCTTCTCCGGTTAAAAATAAGTCATCCACATATAGCAGTAATATTACTGGCTCATCATTCATGACCTTGATGTAGAGGTTATAATATGCTTTACTCTTGGTAAAGACCAAGCTCGTCAGAAAGTTGTCTATTCGGCCATACCAAGCTCTAGGAGCTTGCGTCAATCCATATAATGCTTTCTTCAACCTACAGACATGAGACTTCCTGTCTTCAACTTCAAATCCTCGAGGTTGCTCTATATACACTTCATCTTCGATGACACCATTTAGGAAAGTTGTATTCACGTGCATCTGGTGTAACTTCCACTTCATCTTAGCTGCAAAAGCTATGATGGTTCTGATCAAAGTGTATCTGGCTACAGGAGCGAATGTCTCTTTATAGTCAATGCGTTCTTTTTGAGAAAATCCACGAGCTACAAATCTTTCTTTATATTTCTCAATACTTCCATCAACAACATGTTTTATTTTAAAGAGCCATTTGGAGGATACCACATCTTTACTCTTCAGTCTGGGAACTATTTCCCATACTTCGTTCTTTATTATGGATTGGTATTCCTCTATCATGGCATCTGCCCATTCTTTTCTCTGAATGGATTCTTCAAAGCAGGTAGGCTCCTCCTCTAGAAGATCACACATCAAAGTCGTATAACTGGAGAATGGCTTTGGTCTTTTCACCTGTCTCGTAGTTCCTTTGGGAACACCATACTTCTCTCCATCTTGAATAAGCTCTCTAGCCCAAGTTGGCTTCCTTTTATGGAGGATCGTCATCTGAGGAGGTTCTTGAACTTCTGATATATCATGGTCTTCTAGAATTTCCTCGTCAGGGGAATTTACGACTTCCCTCACTGGTTCTGTAGCTCTGGGAACCTCCATCACTACAGTTTTGGGGATTACGAGTTCCACTTCATATACTTCTTCAAGCTGGCATCTTCTTGATTTCTTGAGCGTTGAATCTTCATCAAAGGTCACATCCCTGCTGATCTCAATGTGATGGTGACCTAGTATATAAATTCTAAAGGCCTTGGAGACCTCACAGTATCCCACAAATATTCCCTTCTTTCATGAAGGTTCCTTCTTGTTTCTCTTCTCTTTCGGTATATGAATAAATATTGGGCAGCCAAATATTTTGATATGGCTTACCTCTGGATTCTTTCTGGTGAACATCTCTTCTGAGGTTTTGAGCCCAAGTGCACTATGGGACAATCGGTTATGCCCATATACTGTTGCCATTGCTGCTTCTTCCCATAATCACATAGGAATATCTTGATCATGGACCATAGTCTTCACAACTTCCATTATCGTTTTGTTCTTTCGTTCAGCTACACCGTTTTGTTGGGGATTATAGGGAGTAGTGATTTACCTCTTGATCCCAACATATTTGCAAAATTTCACAAAATTATTTGAGGTATGTTCTCCTCCATTATCTGGCTTGAGTATCTTAATCTTTCTTTCAGAAAGATTCTCTATCAAGGCTTTGAATTCCTTGAACTTGATGAACACTTCATCTTTAGATTTCAAAAAATATATCCAGGTCTTACGAGAATAATCATCAATAAATGATACATAATATACATACCCACTAATGGAGGATGATGGCATTGGGCCACATACATCTGAATGAATGATCTCTAGGACTCCTTCTGCTTTGTTGTCTTTCTTCCGAAAATGGTTCTTGATGCTTTTCCCTTGTGCACATCCATTGCATACACCTTCAAGGTCACCCTTGAGTTTTGGTAAACCTGTGACCACTTTGCATATGTATGGTAGCAACTTGTAGTTGATGTGAGCTAATGTTCTATGCCAAAGTTCACATGAGTTTTCAATGGCGTGGGTCATGGTAGCCTCTGAGTGACCCTTTGGTTTATACAAGTCATTTTCTTCACTTCCAATGATGATTGCTTCATTTAAAGTTTCTCCTTTAGCCCACGTAAGAACTTCTCCATATATAAAGGCAACTCTGAAGCCTTTCTTTTCCAAAGATGAAATGGAGAGTAGGTTCTTTGTCAAACCTGGTACATATAGTACGTCCTTCATTTTTAGTGAAGTCCCTGAATTCAGTTTGTGGTTTGATTCTCCCACTCCCTTGTTGGGATATTGGTAATCATCTCCAAGTGTCACTTTCTGAGAAAAATTCTTTTTTGAGATACAAGAGAGAATGTTTCTTTGTCCCGTCATGTGCTTGGATGCACCACTATCAATGAGCCAAGTGTCCTCTCCAAGTGTTACAGATCCTGAGAGGGCCGAGATTAAGACATGGTATTTGATCTACTTCCTTATCATCTTTGCGGGTGGCTCTTCATCTTCGACTACATGGGCATGGTGCCTCTTATGTTTTCTCTTGTATTATTCTCGTCTGGCTGGACAAAATTTCGCAATGTGTCCCATCTTGTCACAATGATAGCATTGTACAGATGAGTAATCTCTATCCCTTCGCTGTCCTTTCTTCTGAAATCTCCTTGGATGAGATTCTTTATTATTAAATTTGTTTGGCGGTTGAGGCTCTTTATGAGTCTCCTTTTGGAAGTAGGGTTTCTTCCTTCCTCTTTTGGTGTGAGTAGCTAGGGCTTGATCATCATCTCTTGCCAGTAGCGCTTCATGGTTAGCTACTCTTGTTTCTTCTTGGATGCATTCTTCCCATAGACTATCAAACTTTAGTTTCTCCATTCTGGCGCATATCGTTTGGATGAATGCATCCCAATTTCTTGTGAGACCATTTAGGGCCGTCATTATGAGTTCGTCTTCGTCTATGGTATCTCCAATCGCTTCTAACTTTTCTTTGAATTCTGATATTCTAGAGAAATATTCCTGAATTGTTTCTCCTTTCTGCATCCTTGTATTCTTCAGTTGAGTTCTTAGATTCATCTTCTGGTTTATGTTCTTTCCTTCATACAGTTGTGTCAAGACATCAAACATTTATTTTGGAGTCTTCTTATATGACACATAAGGAATCAAGTGGTCTTTGATTGAATCTACAATGATTCTTTTGGCCCTGATTGTGTCCTTTAAATGCTTGGATTTTTCTGCAGCATCGTCGGGTTCCAGAATTTCTACTTTGACAAATTTTGCTAGGTCATTCTCTTCAAGAACGAGTCCAATCCTATACTTCCAGGAACGGAAGTTTTCCACACCTTCTAGATTGTCAACAAGATTAGTGCTTGTAGACATCTTTTACTTTGAGCTAGGAAAATGATCGAAAAATGAAAATGCTCAAAATCAAATTCTGAACTTACCAGGAGGTGCGCTTGGCTGAGGCGAGTATCCTGGTGTGTTTGGATCTGAGAAAATCCAAATTTTTCTCCTCCAAGCTTGATCTACGGATTTCTAGACTGGTGTTTCTGGTTTTCTAGTACCTCTGGTACTCTGGTACTTTTGGTACTTTTGGTACGCTAGTTTTCTAGTACTTCTGGTACTTTGTGAAACTAGGGTTTCACTTTCTGGGAGATCTAGCCACTGAAAATGTGCACTGAGAGTGAAAAAGTAATCCTTGGGGGAGGGTACAATTTTCTAGATGATTTTAGGGCTGAAATACCTCACCAAAAAAAATCCCTAATTTGCATGTACGACAACGGTGACGTTTTTCACTCTTGTGAAAGATGCTCTCTTCAGCTTGGCTCTGATACCATGTTAATGTTTAAACCATTATTATAGTTCTTTGCATTTCAATAGATAACAACAACATAAGACAAGATCACTGAGAAATACACAATCACAAGAGACACAACATTTATCCTGGG